>CM077152.1:195209438-195501750 GCA_039583875.1 Platanthera guangdongensis | reverse complement strand
GGAAAAATTCATCGCCCGCCTCGTCGCCTCCAGAAACATACACCACCCGTCGTCGTCACCTCCGGACACTACAATGCCGACAAGCTTGTAATTCTTCCCACTCTCGATCCATTGGTGCAAACAGCACTAGCTTTCAGTTCGATGATGAGCTTCCACTTCGACATCGAGCTTACACTTCGACGATGAACTTCCAGTTTGACGGTGAGCTTCCAGTTCGATTTTCCCACTCTCAATACATCGTCTACCACTTCAACAGGCATTTTGTCTCTTTCTCTATTTCCTTTTAGCAATGACCCCGTTCGTTTGTTGTTTTTTGTTCGAACAGATCTGGTGAAAGAAACCAGATCTCGTTTTCTATGGTTTTGGTGGGTCAAATGAGCATTTTGATCTGAGTCTTCGTTGATAGAAACCATAGCGATCTGATATTGCCAAGCACACCTTGGATCTGATTTGGCCAAGCGCGCTCTTTTGCATTGATAGAAGCCCTTCGATCGCTTCCAGGTTCTCCCACTCTCAGTTTGTTTGATAAGCATTTGGGAAGTGTGTTTTTTTAGCTGATTGAATCCCTTCGATCTCTATTTTCTTAGCTGACATATCCATATGATTTTCCAAATTTGTTGACCTTGCTGAAAAATCAGATGGATCTGCATTTGGGAAGAGTGTTTTTTAGCTGATCGATCTGTATTTGAGCAGTTTTGAAAATTTTAGATTGGTATGGTTTATGTTGGTGAAGTTCTATTTTTTTTATTCTTTTGTTGACTGCACCTCCATCAACAATGATAATCATGTATGTATAAATAAATGCAAGTGGCATTCTGCCATTTAAATCCTAAAACCTACATAATTGTACAGCCCGAACAATTTGAAGTGAAGCAACAACCCTATCTTAAAGTGTATTCAGTTCAGACCTCCAGGAGCCCACTTTATTTTATGCTACTATTCTTTTGATAAAGTTCAGATCTTAACCTCCTTTGTTTTATCTTCTATTCTATTGTTGACTACTGGGATACTACTTGTAAAATTCTAATCTTAGCCCGGGCTTCTGCATGACTCCACCGCCAACTAGTAAACAGTGATGTAAATTCTACTCTTTACTTCTATAATTGTTTGGTTGTTGTTTGTTGTTTTACACGTTATAATTGTTTTACAGTTATTGTAATTGAGTCATTACAAGATTGAAGCTTGCGATCATAGCTTCTAAAAAAGCTAAAGGCAAAGAGAAAGTACTACAAATTGATCTAGTGCAACAAGAGATGCAAGTTGAAAGTATAGGGGAGAGAGCATTATCATGTGACAATGAGGCTTCGCAACATATAAATAAGAAACAAAAAGAGGAAATTCATGATGGTAGTAAGTTTACATCTCAAGTGTGGGAATGGTTTACGAAGTATAAGGACAGTGATGGAAAAGATCGTGCAAAATATAAATATTGTTGCAAAATATATGCAGCCGACCCTACAAAGAATGGTACTAGTGCATTGAGAGCGCATATGACTACTTTGTGTCGATTTCGGAAAGTTGCACCAAATCAGAAAATGTTGTCATTTACCCAGAAAAAGAGGATGGAGCTACAGTTGGATCATTGAAAGCAATTAAGTTTAATGAAGAAGAATGTAGATTAACATTGGCTAAGATGGTGATAGTTGATGAGTTGCCATTCAAATTTGTGGAGAATCAAGGATTTTGAAATTTTGTTAAACAATTAGAGCCAAGGTTTGATGGACTTTCTCGAACAACAATCGTTAGATGTTGCACTAATATCTACACTACCGAAAAAGCAAAATTGAAGAAAGAATTGAAGCACGAAAGGTTATGTTTAACAACGGATACATGGACATCTATTCAAAAATATGGTTATATGTGTCTGACCGGCCATTGGATAGATAAGTAATGGAGGCTACAAAAAAAGAATACTTAACTTTGTTAGAATCCTTGATCACACCAGAGAAGGATTTGTGTGTGAAATAATGAATTGTTTATCTTCATGGGATATTAAAAAAATCTTAAAAATTACAATGGATAATGCTTCTGTCAATGACGTAGTTGCACGACATATAAAGAGAAAGAGCAGATATTGAAAAAGTACCATAATAGACCATGAATTTCTACATGTCCGTTGTTCTACACATATTTTGAATTTAATTGTTAAAGAGGGATTATCTGAATATAATGAGTCAATTGAGAAGATTCGATTGGCAATTAAATATGTAAAATGATCTTCTCAGAGATTAGAGAAGTTTAAGAAGTGTATTGCAAATGCCAATATTGAATGCAAAACATTCCTATGCTTAAATGTTGAAATAAGATGGAATTCCACTTACTTGATGTTGGAGACGGCACTAAAATTTGAGAAAGCATTTGAAGGATTAGAGGATGAGATATCATATTAGAGCTACTTTACAAATGATAATAAGTATTGCGGACCTCCAAATGCAGAGGATTGGATGAAAGCCAAAATATTTGTGATGCTTCTAAAGATGTTCCACAATATGACTTTGGAGGTCTCGGGTTCAAAGTATCCAACTTCTCATTTATTTTTTCAGAATATATGATGATGGAGCATATGATTACTTCAATATGTGAATCAAAAGATTGTCCTGATTTTGCAATGCTTAACGTGGAACGTTGCATGAAAGTAAAATTTGATAAGTATTGGGGCAGTTTAGAGAAAAGTAATATATTATGATATGTTGCTTTTGTTTTAGACCCTCAATGTAAGTTGAAGCATTTGTTGAAGTGCTTAAATGCAGTTTATGATGCAACAAGAAGAGATATATTGATGAAATTGACTGAAAGCACACTATCTAAATTATATGATAATTATAAAGTTATTGCAACTCCAGTACTGAGCCAAAGTTTATCTAGACAAGCAACAAGTTCAGGCAGTGGGAGGTCTACATGTGTAGGGAATGCTGAATTTAGCCCTGTGGAGTATCAAAGACATCTTTTTTAGCGAATCCTGAAGAGGAAGATGGTGCAACTTGTACATCTGAATTGACAATATATTTAAAAAAAGAAACAGTAAATTTGCAAGCAAATTTTGATATCTTGAGTTGGTGGAAAGTTAACTCTACGAGATTTATAATTCTATCTCTTGTAGCAAAAGATGTTTTAGCGATCCCAATCTCAACTGTAGCATCTGAATCAGCATTTAGCACTGGTGGCCACATACTTGAGCCATTCAGATGTTCTTTGGCACCGAAGACAGTTGAAGCTCTAATTTGTGCTCGAGATGGGTTATCCTGCGTGAAGAATGGCAATGAAATTGAAGATATGTTGATATATGTGGAGAAGTCTGAAGAGCTTTATAAAGGTCTTAAACTATTTTTTAAAGAAAAGTAATGCGTTGAATAATTCTTTTTTAAACTTATGATTGATTATTGATATTTCTAAATTTTAGAGTTGGAAAATGCAATGCAAGTTAATGATGGTGACGAACTTGAATGTGAAGCCGAAGCATAATCACAAAAGGTATTACACTTTTAGGTTTTATATCAGTGCGGTTTGCTTAATTTCTTAGACTTTTGTTAGTACTTATTTCTGCTAGATTTCAAATATGTCTTACTAATTTTTTTGAACATAATGACAAGTGACAACTATAGTTTCTATGTTCACTTAATTTTACATTTGTCATCAAGCAAGAAATTTTTCCTAGTTATTTCATATTTGGTTTAACCATATTTATTTTTAGCAAGTTGTTTCTCTTCATTCAAGCTTTGATTGCTAAGTTAATTATTCAATAGTAGATTCTTTTTAGCAGTGTAGTGTACTACTGTGTTGATCTATACACATGCATTCAAAAAAGAACAACTTCTACCTCAATGAAGTGTCACCCTGAGATGCCTCTTTTAAGTTTGTTGCTTACATTTTTTTATTTTGTGTGTTGTTTTTGCAAGGGAGAGTAAAGAACCAGAATATGAGAGGGGATGATTGTTACGGAAATGAGAGCAGAATGAAAAACAAAACATTAAGTCAACAATGCCTAAACCGCACCGAAACTGCAACCGCACTACAAAAAACCGCACTAAACTGAAACCACACCGCTTAATTTCAGTGTGGTGCGGTTTTTCTTGGGCCAAAACCGCACCCTTGCAGTGCTGTCGAGGTTTGGGTCAAAACCGCACCGCGCACACCCCTAGTTACTGTCGAGAGTGTTCCACGGGCGATGGGTGGCCTGGGCAGGATGCACTATGACGACAGCTGCCGATGGCAGGAGGCGACGGCCAGTGGAGACAGAGGCTCCCGAAGATGGTGATGGTGGCCGATGCGCGTGCGCTCCCATGTGGCAGTGCGCCATTGCCACCCACACACGGATGCCGCTTGTGCGGGTGTGTGTGCGCGTGTTTGTGCCCATTATGTTTTTTTGTGCCCCTTTCTAGCACAACTGATTTGGTCACTTCAGCCTGGTCGTGCGCTAGTACTCGTAACGTGCTACCCGAATCATGTACACTCACACACGCATAAATATATATATATATATATATATATATATATATATATATATATATATATATATATATATATTATATATATATATATATTATATATATATAATTGTACATGAGTAATGCAGAGCCCAATGACTATTAATCACAACATGTAGCATAACATCCATCGATTCCACGAAATTGTTGGACCAACAATACGTTCGATAAGACAACAATATTATTGGATATTACAGAAGATCATTTTATTCGAAATAGTTTTACTGTTCATGTGTTGACCATTAAGAGTTTTAACTATTTTAACTAGGGGAGGAAGAAATAGAAATATGACTAGATCTTTTTGTAATTCAAATTTATGTTCATGATTTGTAAGGGTGAGTTTTCCCTTAACATAAGTTGTTATATTTATTCGGTAATATCATGCAATAATTTAAATAGCATCCGCACTCACGCACAAATGGCAAAGGGAAAAGAAGAAAAATATATTAGTAATTGTAGATAAAAAAACATTATGATATGGACAAGTGAAGCTACAAAGAATCTATCTATATATAGATAGACTAGGAGAGCAATAATTAGACTTTGGGAGGAAGAATTAGAAATATGTACATATATATAAATGATGTAAGGTGATTTTTTAAAAAATATGAATATTTTAAATATAGCTTGATCAAGTCATGTACTAATTACTATTCTTAGGCCAAAAATATTAATGGAATTGTAATCATAAGGAAAAATGATCGTGCAATTAAAAGTCAATGCAAGTAAATAGAATAAACTAAACTCTACAATGAACTTAGGTTTAAAGTTAATTGTATAATAAGTGTGCGGCCGATCTTCGGGTGCAATATTTCAGTATGATGTTGAGAATCATTTGATTTTCAGGATCAATCATAATACACTATTTTGGGCATTATGATGGGGCCTAAAATGCATGGCTCAACAGTGCATCATTTCTCCCACAAAACATTGTCTTTTAATTAGTCATGGAAGGTCATAAAATAAAATATGAAAAATAATTAAAATTTCATAATACATTAATATTAGAGTTCTAATATCACACATCGGCCAAAGATTTAAACTCTATCAACACGAAAATAAGTTTCATAATAAACTAATCTAAGAGTTCTAATATCACACATCGACAAAAGATTTAAACTCTATCAGCACTAAAATATGTTTCAAGTTTGGTTTTAAAATTTAAATTGGTTGCACCTAGAAAGGCGTAATTATGTTTATAATTTATATTTAAATAATAATATTTTCCAAAAATATTAAAGAAATTTATTACTTGAACTTTCTAAATCTTACTCATTTCATCCCCTTATTTATAAATTTTCCAGGACTATTGTTTATGAAATTTGAGGTCATTCTCCAATGATCTTCCAGTGTTTTTAATAATTTTAGTTCATTTCCACTATCAACATAATCACTCACCGTTAATCATTCACAAAAAAAAGAATGCATAAAATTGATGAGCATAGTGAAATAAAGAGATAATACAACAAATTGCACCTATAGTAAAGACCAAAATCATTACAAAACGTATCTAAAATAGTTACACAAACTATTTGGTACAAAAAAAACTTTAAGTAATGGTCATCCTCTAAAGCCTAACGCGAATACTTCCCGTAATTAATACATGTATGTCGTTATAAATAAATTAATTGTATCAAACATTACTTCCTCGACAAAAATGAGTTAGGATAACTACTTTTTCGTTACAATTGATTTTTTTCCCTCACCAATAAATTTACTACTTTTTCGTTACAAAAATGAGTTAGGATAAAAACTATTTTGTTACAAATGTTTATTACCTCACTAAAAAAAATTTCTTCGTTACAATAAATTGATACAAACATTCCTTCGTTACAATAAATTGTAAGATGGTAATGAATAATTTGTTACAATTGTTTTTATTTTCCTCACCAAAAATAAAATCATTTATATAAATTTTCAAATCCAATTTCTTTTTATTATAAATATTAATGATGAAATCAAAGCAAAGTATTAAATTTAAACATGTATTTATTCACAAATAAAAGTATTACATGGAGTAAAATTACAAATAAATAATGAATTTTTTGACACAATATTACATATTAAGAAATTGCTCAACATATTTTAAATAAAACATCAACTTCAACACATTTTGACAAATGAATCTTCTGTCACTTTTTGACTAATGAATCTTCCATCACTTTTCGACTGATGAATACTCCATCACTTCTGACGAACGCTCCCACACCATACAAATAAAAGAGAATAATTGTTAATATTTAAAAAATATGAGAGCAGAAACATTCATGCACACACTGCACACATCTATACATACATAATCCATTCACCCCCTGTGAAAACAAACATATATTAAAACACAAACACACACACACACACACACACACACCATCCTATCAGATCTTCGCATCTTAGCTGAACTAATTTTGCAGAACATAATACAAAAAGCATATATTGAGAAAATAAATTAATGACAGTTTCATTGTAAATTCCGCAGACATGAATGAGAAATGAACGACTGTAACTCTGGGATTGAAAACATCAAATGAAACATTCGATGTTTATTAAACATCCAGGTAAAACAACTTACTACAGAACAATTAGAATACAGTTTGTTAAAGTCGTACCGAACTGCAACTTGCTATAGTTTAGATAGAATTACAGCCGCAACAGTTCAGATACAATTGCAGTTGTTGAAGTTCAAGTACAAATATAAAACATGGTAAATGATTTTATAATAAAACAGAAGTAGAATGATAATAATACCCCTGGTAAATGATTTCTAGGAGTCTCAAAAATTGTAAGCAGATATACTATAAAATGATAATACATTTGTTAAAAATAAAACAACAAAGCCTAATCATTAAGTTTTCATGTTATAACGAGAACTGCATATCATATCAATACTCATATAAAAGTACTACATACCTATTTATCTGAAAGGTTACTTGACTATAGTGTTCCACGGGCGGTCTGGGTGGCCGGGCAGGGTGAACTGTGACGGCGGCGGCCGGTGGTGGGTGGCAACGGCCGGTGGAGGCAGCGGCGGCCGGAGATGGCGACGACGGCTGGTGGGTGTGCGCTCGCATGTGGCAGCGGGCCAATTCCACCCACGTGTGGATGCCTCTTGTGCTGGTGTGTGTGCGCGTGTTTGGGCCCATTGTGTTTTTGCATGCTCATCCTAGCACAACTACTTTGGTCCCTTCAGCCTGGTCGCGGGCTGGTACTTGTCGCGTGCCACCTGCATCATGTACACTCACACATGCAAATACATAGATATATATATATATATATATATATATATATATATATATATATTATTGCACATGAGTAATGCAGAGCCCAATGACTATTAATCACAACATGTAGCATAACATCCATCGATTCCACAAAATTGTTGGACCAACAATACGTTCAATAAGGCAGCAATATTATGTGATATTACAGTAGGTCATTTTATTCAAAATAGTTTTACTGTTCATGTGTTGACCATTAAGAGTTTTAACAATTTTAACTAGGGGAGGAAGAAAGAGAAATATGATTAGATCTTTTTGTAATTCAAAGTTATGTTCATGATTTGTAAGGGTGAGTTTTCTCTTAACATAAGTTGTTACATTTTTTCGATAATATCATGATATAATTTAAATAGCCTCCGCACTCACGCACAAATGGCAGAGGGAAAAGAAGAAAAATATATTACTAATTGTAGAGAAAAAACATTATGATATGGACATGTGAAGGAATAAATAGACTCTGGGAGGAAGAATCTGAAAAATGTACATATATAAAAGATGTAAGATGAATTTTTCAGGAGTATGAATATTTTAAATATAGCTTGATGAAGTTTTTTACTTTTGTACTAATTACTATTCTCAGGCCAAAAATATTAATGGAATTTTTGTAATCCTTGTTGAAGGAAAAATGATTGTGCAATTAAAAGTCAATGCAAGTACATAGAAGAAACTAAACTCTACAATGAACTCAGGTTTAAAGTTAATTGTATAATAAGTGTGTGGCTGATCTTCGGGGGCCATATTTTAATATGATGGTGAGCATCATTTGATTTTCAGGATCAATCATAATACTCTACAATGAACACATCAAATGAAACATTCGATGTTTATTAAACATCCAAGTAAAACAACTTGCTATTGAACAATTGGAATGCTCCTTGCTAAAGTCATACTGAACTGCTGTTTGCTATAGCTTAGATAGAATTGCAGCTGCTATAGTTCAGATATAATTGCAATTGTTGAAGTTCAAGTATAACTTTAAAACATGGTAAATTATTTTTTAATAAAACATAAGTAGAATGATAATAATACCCCTCGTAAATGATTTCTAGGAGTCTCGAAAATTGTAAGCAGATATACTATCAAATGATAATACATTTGTTAAAAAGAAAACAACAAAGCCTAATCATTAAGTTTTCATGTTATAACAAGAATAACATATCATATCAATACTCATGTAAAAGTACTACATACCTATTTATCTAAAAGGTTACTTGATGAGAGTGTTCCACGGGCGATCTGGGTGGCCCGAGCAGGGTATACTGTGACGGTGGTGGGCGGCGGCAGCCGGTGGAGGCATCGGCAGCCGGAGATGGTGACGGCGGTCAGCGCATGTGCGCTCGCATGTGGCAGCGTGCCATTGCCACCCACATGCGGTTGCCACTTGTGCAGGTGTGTGTGTGTGTGTGTGTGTGTGTGTGTGTGTGTGTGTTTGGGCCCATTGTGTTTTTGCGTGATCATTCAAGCGCAACCGCTTTGGTCCCTTCAATTTGGTCGTGCGCTGGTACTGGTTGCGTGCCACCCAATCATGTACACTCAGACACGCATATATATATATATATATATATATATATATATATATATATATATATATAATATATATATATATATATATTATTGCACATGAGTAATACAGAACCCAATGACTATTAATCACAATATGTAGTATAACATCCATCAATTCCATGAAATTGTTGGACCAACAATACGTTCGATAAGGCAGCAATATTATTGGATATTACAGTATATCATTTTATTCAAAATAGTTTTATTGTTCTTGTGTTGACCATTAAGAGTTTTAACTATTTTAACTAGGGGAGGAAGAAATAGAAATATGACTAGATCTTTTTGTAATTCAAATTTATGTTCATGATTTGTAAGGGTGAGTTTTCTCTTAACATAAGTTTTATATTTATTTGATAATATCATGCAATAAATTTAATAGCATCTGCACTCATGCACAAATGGCAAAGGGAAAAGAAGAAAATATATTAGTAATTGTAGAGAAAAAAACATTATGATATGGACAAGTGAAGGGACATAGAAGCTATCTATATATATATATTAGGAGAGGAATAATTAGACTATGGGAGGAAGAATCTGAAAAATGTACATATATAAAAGATGTAAGATGAATTTTTCAAGAGTGTGAATATTTTAAATATAGCTTGATCAAGTCTTGTACTAATTACTATTCTCAGGCCAAAAATATTAATGGAATTGTAATCCTAAGGAAAAATGATTGTGCAAGTAAATAGAAGAAACTAAACTCTACAATGAACTCAGGTTTAAAGTTAATTGTATAATAAGTGTGCGGCCGATCTTCAGGTGCAATACTTCAGTATGATGTTGAGCATCATTTGATTTTCAGGATCAATAATAATACACTATTTTGGGCATTGTGATGGGGCCTAAAATGCATGGCTCAACAGTGCATCGTTTGTCCCACAAAACATTGTCTTTTAATTAGTCATGGAAGGTTATAAAGTAAAATATGAAAAATAATTAAAATTTCATAATACACTAATCTTAGAGTTCTAATATCACACATCAGCCAAAGATTTAAACTCTATCAACACGAAAGTAAGTTTCAAAATAAACTAATCTAAGAGTTATAATATCACACATCGACAAAAGATTTAAACTCTATCAACACTAAAATATGTTTCAAGTTTGGTTTTTAAATTTTAATTGGTTGCACCTAGAAAGGCATAATTATGTTTATAATTTATATTTAAATAATACTATTTTCCAAAAATATTAAAGAAATTTATTACTTGAACTTTCTAAATCTTACTCATTTCATCCCCTTATTTATAAATTTTCGAGGACTATTGTTTATGAAATTTGAGGTTATTCTCCCACGATCTTCCAGTTTTTTTAATTATTTTAGTTCATTTCCACTATCAACATAATCACACACAGTTAATCATCCACAAAAAGAAAAGAATGCATAAAATTGATGAGCATAGTGAAATAAAGAGACTATACAACAAATTGCACCTATAGTAAGGACCAAAATCATTATAAAACATACCTAAAATAGTTACACAAACTATTTGGTACGAATAAAACTTTCAAGTAATGGTCATCCTTTAAAGCCTGGCGTGAATACTTCTCATAATGAATGCATGTATGTTGTTATAAATGAATTAATTATATCAAACATTACTTCCTCAACAAAAATGCGTTACGATACAAAAATGAGTAACTACTTTTTCGTTACAATTGATTTTTTCCCTCACCAATAATGAGTTACGATAAAAACTATTTCGTTACAAATTTTTGTTCTCTCACTAAAAATAAATTTACTTTGTTACAATAAATTGATACAAACATTCCTTCGTTACAATAAATTGTAAGATAGTACCAAATAATTTGTTACAATTATTTTTTTTCCTCACCAAAAATAAAATCATATATATAAATTTTCAAATCCAATTTCTTTTTATTATAAATATTAATGATGAAATCAAAGAAAAGTATTAAATTTAAAGATGTATTTATTCACAAATAAAAGAATTACATAGAGTCAAATTGCATAACAATAATGAATTTTCTGACACAATATTACATAATAAGAAATTGCTCAACATGTTTTAAATAAGACATCAACTTCAACACATTTCGACTAATGAATCTTTCGTCACTTTCCTACTAATGAATCTTCCGTCACTTTTCGACTAATGAATATTCCGTCACTTCCGACGAAGGCTCCCGTACCACACAAATAAAATAGAACAATTATAAATATTTAAAAAAGATGAGAGAAGAAACATTCATACACACACTACACACATCTATACATACACACACACACACACACACACACACACACACACACACACTAACACACACACACACACACACCATCCTTTCAGATCTTCGCATCTGAGCTGAACCAATTTTGCAGAACATAATACAATAAACATATATTGAGAAAATAAATTAATGACAGTTTCATTGTAAGTTCAGCATGCATGAATGAGAAATGAACGATTGTAACCCATGGATTGAACACATTAAATGAAACATTCAATGTTTATTAAACATCCAGGTAAAACAACTTGCTACAAAACAATTGGAATACAGCTTGCTAATGTCTTACAGAACTGCAGCTTACTGTAGTTTAAATAGAATTGTAGCTGCTACAGTTCAGATACAATTGCAGTTGTTGAAGTTCAAGTGCAACTTTAAAACATGGTAAATGATTTTATAATAAAATAGAAGTAGAATGATAATAATACCCCTCGTAAATGATTTCTAGGAGTCTCAAAAATTATAAGCAGATATACTTGTTGAAGCCAGGAAAATTCCCAACCTCAAATTCGGACCAATGCCGCCTAAGATTACCAGCTCAGAGGTTAGATCAGATGACTAGGATGAAGAATGAAGGATGATGGTCAACAGGACGCCAGATATTGCGGCAGGAAGGTCCCACCACGTACCCGGATGCTCGAAAGAAGTAGCCCCTTCTCAACCAAAAATGGTCGAACTAGGTACGAGGGAGACAAGCTGATGACAAGTCGCAAAGTCGCGACCTGACTTCTAAGGAAAAAGAATCCAAAGACTTGGCTAGTATCCTGAAAAGAGAGCTCGGGAGTATCCTGCAGAGGATTTCGAGTGTCTCATCTCATACCCCTGGGGTCCTATTTATAGGCAAATCCAAGGAGGGGGGTCATATATATACCCCACCCACCAACGACTAGGCGACTTCCGGAGGAACTCGCACGGGCTAGGCGAGTATCTCTCCTAGTCGCCTACGTAGCGAGTTGTGAGGGGAGCTCGCCATACTCGCCCAGGCCTTCTAAGGTCTTGCGCGGTGATGCTGACTTCTGTCTTTACTTGTTGACCATGACTTCTACTGACCTGGCCGTGGTAGGGCCCATCCTCGACGAATACGGGTTGTACACAATCCCCGCTCTTTTCAAGCGACCTAGGAACTCAGAAAGAATCATCCAACACTTATTCGGCAAGCTGCTATGTCGAGTATCAGGCTTGCTCACACATGATGACTGCATGTCGATCTCTATAAATAGGGGGGCCTGGTTTTTCAGACGGATCTCCAGAGCTCGCGCACGATGTCGGACGCCAAGAAACTTCTCCAAGACAGCCTCGCCACTCTAACTGATATTCTCGGCATTACTAAGCCCAAAAGTCCGCGCGAAGAATACGCCGCCGCCGACTTACCCCCTCCAAAAAAGAAGAAAACCAAGAAGGCCAAGAAGAAACCCGCCTCCAACGCGGTCGACCCGCCGTCACCTCCTGCGCAAGTCGCGGCTTCAACTAGCAATCCTGCCCACTCTGCTAGCACTCTGAAGCTACTCAGCGACCTCGGGCTTGACAACATCCCCAGTATAGTCGCCCCTGACCCGAACCTCCATGGCTCGCTAAACATTCTGGAAGTCGCTACACCGGCGTCACAGCAGGTCGAGGTCGTCTCCTTGCTAGGTCGCCATGTTGCCGAGCCATTCTTCTTCTACCTTCGCTGGTCGCCATCATACTTCTCACTGACGCTATTTCTTTGCTAGCAGATTCTTCGCTGGATGCCGTCGACGCGGCTTTGAATATCGTCCCGCTGAACTCCGCGCCACTCCTCACCGTTGCAGCTGGGAAACCCGTTAGGACCGCGCATACGGTCTGGATTAGCCTGGGTGCCAAGAAAGCATCTGAAGCCTCGGTTCCCGCGGCGAGCAAGGAACCATCGTCGAAGGATCCTCCGCCAAATAAGGTCGTTCTGGCAAGCAAGGACCTTCCGGTGAGTAAGCCCCCCCCCCCCCCCCCCCCACCGCTCCTATGCGAGATCCTGTGCTGCCAGCGGCGAGCTCCCTACCGCTGCCACCGTCGCCATCATCGTTGCTTCTATCCCGACAGTGAATGTTCCTTTACCGCCACCGCCTTTGGTCGCTTCTCAACAAACCGTCATGTCGTGACTTCCTCCACCTCCTTCGCTGAAGACCCCGCAGCAGCCAGCGAGCTCATCGCAGCCTCAACCGCCTCCGTCGAAGTCTTTGGCTCGGAAGCTGGATAAGCCGCTACCGAGCTACTTCCCGCCGAGGGTGGGGGATTTCAGGCATGGAGGTCGCGGGCAGGGTAAAGCGGCCGAGCATGCTGGTTGCCCATCTTTTGGCAGGCGAGATGTCCCGGGTCACGGCCCTTCTCCTCGCCAATCAAGATCTCCTCGTCGTGGTAAGCGCTGTCACCGGTGCTGCATTTGGCGACTAAGTGTCTTATTTCTAATCTGGCAACTTCTTTGTTTTGACAGATCGCCCGGCGACTCCAGAGGCGGCCTTCATCGACGCAATCGGGTTGTCGGGCAGCAAATATCGCCACACTGTTACTCGCTCCAACCTGGAGCTAGAGAGCAAGTTTGGCCAGCTGGCGATCTGCAAACCACATCGCCAGATCTTATCTCTGGAAGTACGGGTGGCGAAGATCGAAGAGCTCCGGACTACCCTGGAAAGCTACGAAGCCCGCTTCCACATGGTGAAGGAGATTGATTGCCAGCTGACAATTAATAACCATCGCCTCCAGCTTGTCCTTGACGAGCTAGCCGGCATCCGCGCGAGTATGGGCTCCGTCGGGCGGCTGACGAGGATGGTGGAGCAGCTGCGACTTGGCGACGACGCAATGTCGGTGGCGACGGAACACTACCGGCGAGTGCGAGAAATGGGCTGGGTTGGGCGACATCCTCATCCTCCGGAGCGACCTCCTAGGACTTAGTCTTTTTCTTTTCCTTAATTTGAACTCGTCATTGCGCGATTATTTGTAATAAACAATTTATTTGCTGTAATAAGCGAGTTTGCATCCCGCGCTTTATTCTTCTCTATGGCTAGTCTTCCTTGTTTTGTTCTGCGATACGCCGAGTTTACTGTGCAGGTTTGACAACATCGTGATGTTTTTCTGCCCCACGTGACATAGGGCTAATGCCGGGATTTGCCTACTCGCATAAATTGTGACTTGGACTGATACTCGCTAAGGCGAATATATACCACCCCCCCCCCACCCACATTGCCTTTGCCTATAAATAGAGGGGGTAGGTAGGATATAAGTACGCTATTGCGATTTTAGACCCTATCGCGCGAGTATCTTTCTTTGCTCCCGTGTTTCTGTCTCTCTTCTTTTGCTCGCCAACTCGCAACGATGGTGGGGGATGACGCAAGTGCTCGCTGACAAGCCCACGCCACAAACTTCGCCGACTCGGCTTTCAAAAAATCCACAACCACTGAGCGAGATTTGGGGACTTTCTGGGAGAGGCTCCTACCAGAGGGATACTTGGAGAGACTACCTAGTCTCAGCGAGCGACTTAACACCCACATCGAAGGTGGGATGATCTAGCCACTCCATCACTTTGACGCCGGCCTGTGACTTCCGTTATGGCAGGAATATCACGAGAGCTTGCGATATTTCGGAATCATCCCCGCGCAAATCAACCCCAACGAAGTGGCGATTATCATGGGGTTCCTCTGCTACTTGTGGGAGGAAAGGGTCGCCTTCGACATTTCTGTCTTCCGGAAGATATTCGCCTTTGCTGCAACCACTAAGGGAGTTGTTTACTTCAGCAGCCATGTCTGCACTTTGGTGGGGACGGCGAACAAAGTCCACCGATGGAGCGAGCAACTGATCGTCTTCCACGGTGACTTCGCGGGCATTTTGGGGAGGCCGCACCAACCAGTCGATGTTGCATTCCTCCCGCCGATCTTGGAAGGCATCCGCGAGTAGTTGTTCGAGTCATTCTGAGGCCACCGGTTCGACGTAATCTTCTGGTGGCTTAACGTCAACACGCTTATGGAGATCCACCCCAACGAGGGTAAGCTTTGGGCGAGAACTACTTCTAACATGCTCGCTTCACTTGTTGTTGCTCGATACTGATATGTTTACTCGGCATTTGCAGTGGCGTGCGAGCTCCCGGAGAAGCCGCTTCCTCTGGCGAAGGAAGTCTCCTCTTCCTTCCCGGAGTCCAACCCTCCGCCCGATGTCGGTGAGAAAAAGAAGCTCGCCAAGGGAAAGATGAAGGCCAGGTCGCCGGGCCCTGCAACTAAAAGGGCGAAAGTATCGTCGCCACAACCTAACGACCGAGAGTTGCCGCTGGATACTCGACCTCCCCACTTCCACTCCAACTTCAACTTACGGAGAGGGGCGGTAGACTCCTATGGCTACTCGCTGGTGTCGTGGTTGGAAGATGACCACTTGGTGAAGCTCAGCACCAACCTCCCTTCTTGGTCGATGGACTGGGGGATAAGGGGGAGGCCTTCGCCGTCCTCCATGCGCTTTAGGGCGAGCTGATGATTAGTCGATGATGGAGCTCAGCTTGGAGGACCTCGCCCAGCAGACTGCACGCTCGCTCGTGCAAGCTGTCGAGTTGGGGCACTACTCGGAGAGGAAGTTGCTGGAGATGACTGCGGCCCTGAAAGTCGTCACCAAGAAAGCTATCGACCTGGGCATGCAATCGGTCCGCTGGAGATAGTATGAGGTAAGTCGCTTCCTGCACGCGATGTTGTTGGCGTTTGTCTTGGATTCATTTTGCTGATTCAGTTCTTTGTCGCAGGCTGCTGAGATTGAAGCCGCCAAAAAGTTCTCCGAGTGCGAGGCGAAACTCGCCAACTCGCTGGCGGAGCAGGAGGCGGCCCAGATCCGCCCCACAAAGATGGAGACTTGCCTAGCAGCACTCGAAAGTCGCGCGAGCTCTTCAGCTCCCTGACAAGACGCGCCGTGGCCGGAGGACAACCCGCATTACGTGATCAAGAGATCTCTCACTCTCTGGAAGGAGAGGTTGTCGGTCCGCCGTGAGATTGCTTGTGCTGCGGGAAACGTCATGCTCGCGAGGCTAAGGATCAACAGCCAATTCGCTGAGGGGGAGAAGCCGCTCACTGTCGATGAGCTCATCCCTGAACTGCTCGCCGATGAGTCGACCTCGCCCGATCGCCTCCCTTCTTCACCATCGGGCTCCAGCAGCAGCGGTAGCAGTGTCAGTAGTAACGGTGAGGAGGAGAGCAAGGAGGGCTGCGAGGAAGTGGAGGACGCCGATATTAAGGACGACGAATATCAGCCTAATACTGGCAACGATGAGTCCTAGTTGCACGCCGATATTCGTCATTCTCGCAAGTAGCAGTTAGCCATTTTTTGTATCTTGTAACTTTTTGATCTACATATTTATACAAGTTAAAATTACCGCACTTTGTCGTTCTTTTATTTTCATGTTTGTTGGTTGATGATGCTCGCTAAGCTCATAGGCTCTGGGAGGATGAGTGCTCGTGACGCTTTACCTGCACGTTGACATCGGTCATAGTCACGCAGTTATTACTCGCACGATCAAAGTCACTCCATTGGCTCGCATTCTGATGCTCGCATGTGTCCGCACGTATACTCGCCATAGAATACACACATGCTTGCCAAATCGTACTCGCATACTCGCTAAGACCTGCTCGTAAATTCTCCAAGGCCTACTCGAACCTGTATAATTGTTTATTTTACCAGAGTTAGACCCAACTGGCTTGAAGACCAGAGCCGACATCCATCAGGAGCTGAGCTCGGTTGGTGGTTGGAAGTAGTCGAGACCCCACGGGAGTCGAGCTCAAATGGGGGTGGGAATAAGTCGACACCTAGCAGGAGCCAAGTTCAACTGGTGGTGGGAATCAGTCGACACCCAGCAGGAGCCAAGCTCAGCTGGGTGTGGGAATAAGTCGATACCCAGCAGGAGCCAAGCTCAATTGGGGGTGGGAATCGGTCGACTCGGGGAGTCAAGTAGTCGGTCTGCAGGAGAGAAGCTCGTATAGAGTTCACGGACTACAGCTTCACTCCAACGAGGAGGTCCTTGGCAAATATGCAGGTGGGGAACTCGTGCAGGGACATGGACTTACGGTGACACTACTACTCGAGGACTTCAAACATTGTTGGAGTCAACAGCTCTCAGGAGCCTTACTCAACTAGAGTGGTGTAAGTCTACTTGGGGAGGCAAGTAGCCGGTCTGTAGGAGTGGAGCTCGTACAGAGTTCACGAACTACGGCACCACTCCAATGAGGATCTTGATCTCACTTGAGGAGGTCCTTGGCCAATATGAAGGAGAGGAGATCATGCAGGGACATGGACTTACGACGACACAACCACTCGAGGACTTGAAACATTGTTGGGGTTGACAGCTCTCAGGAGCCTTGCTCAACTAGAGTGGTGTAAGTCGACTCGGGGAGGCAAGTAGTCGGTCTGCAGGAGAGGAGCTCGTATAGAGTTCACGGACTACGACATCACTCCAATGAGGATCTTGATCTCACTCGAGGAGGTCCTTGGCCAATATGCAGGAGAGGAGCTCGTGCAGGGACTTTGACTTACGGCAACACTACCACTCGAGGACTTGAAATATTGTTGGAGTCAACAGCTCTCAAGAGCCTTGCTCAACTAGAGTGGTGTAAGTCGACTCGGAGAGGCAAGTAGTCGGTCTGCAGGAGAGAAGCTCGTACAGAGTTCACGGACTACGACATCACTCCAACGAGGATCTTGATCTCACTCGAGGAGGTCCTTGGCCAATATACAGGAGAGGAGCTCGTGCAGGGACTTCGAATTACGGCGACACTACCACTCGAGGACTTGAAACATTATTAAAGTCAATTTTTCTAATTGCTTAAGAGATTGCCAATGAATCAAATTCATTAATATCTCTGAGGATGAAGAAATTATAAGGAGAACGATGATCCTATCGCCGTCGAGTTGGGAGGTTGGAGTCCAACCCTATTCCTGATTGTTCCTCCAGTCGGAGGAGAGATGCAATCGGGGGTAGCTATGCTGACATGCAAGGGGGGAGCTGATATCGGTCGTCAATGTAGGGGTCCGGTCTTACAAGGATGCTTATATCCCGAGGCATCATTTCATCATCCGCCCTGGGTTATCTAGGAGAAACAGGTTGAAGGCCCGTTTCCCAATCCAACTGTTGAAATCATTTTAAGCTCAGCCACTTGGCTACAAGCGTACATGAAAGAGCGGGTGGTATGTTCTTCTGAGGGTCCTCCAAGACGCACTCACGACTAACATCTTCCCTTGGGCTTATCCCTGCTCTTCGTCCGGTTATCTCGCCTTTTGGAAATAATTGAAGGACTGTTGGCCAAATGAGAGCTTGGTAAGTTCGATCCTTCCTCGAATCCGAGAGATTGGAGTCCAAACCCGTTCCTGATAGTTCCTCTAGTCGGAGGAGAGATGCGGTCGGGGGTACCTAGGCCGACATACAAGGGGGGAGCTGATCTCGGCCGTTAATGCAGGGGTCCGGTCTTACAAGAGCGCTTCCGGAGGCACCGTCTCATCATCCGTACTGGGCTATCTAGGAGGAACGGGTCGACAGTCGGTTTCTCGGATCGAACTCAGAGCAGAACCTTAAGGCCTCAAAAATCTTGATATGAAATAGCACAAAGAGAAGCCAAATAGTTGTCACTATCTGTATATATATGTGAAAATATGTACAAGTAAAATACAGCATTAACCGCTAGGGATAGAACCTTTTCAGGTCATCCCAGCTCCAAATACCTTCCAGTTGCTCTCCAATCTGATCCTGAAGATAATAGCCTCCGGTGGCCAAGCCTTCTTGGACGATGAAGGGACCTTCCTAATTAGGATGCAGCTTGCCAACCGTTGCTCCTCTTCCTGTAGCGTCCACCTATTTCATGACCAAATCCCCTGCGAGGAAATCTTTTAGGCGGACGTTCTTGTCGAAGTGTTTTGCCATGCGCCGCTTGATCTCCTCTTGGCAGATGGAGGCCAAGTCACGAAGCTCTTCAACAAAATCCAACGAGAGCCTTTGAGCGTCTTCATTTTCCAAGCGCCATTCTTCGCTACCATCCCCAGGTGCTATGACTCTAGGGATCTGAACCTCAAACTCCACTGGGATGAGTGCATCAGACCCGCAGGATAACTTGAAGGGAGTTTCCCCCATAGCCGAGTTTGGAGTTGTTCTCAGAGCCCAAAGGACTGAGGGGAGCTGCCCAATTTCCCTTCAAGTTGGTGACTGTTGGGTACGTTGGAAAATGTGTACCTGAGTTGGAGAAGCCTCACCCTACTCAATGATATACATCAAGGTGTATTTGATGTTATTTTGAGTTTATATGTGCAGGTTAAGTAAATGCAAGAATACAAGAAAAATTTCTAATTCCATGTGTCGACACTCAGAGAAGTTGTGTCGACACTTATGAAGGCCAGTGTCGATACTGGAGAAAAGCTGTGTCGACACTTGGAGTAGATTGTGTCGACACTTGGAAAGGCTGTGTCGACACCAAAAGAAATGTCTCGACACCAGAAGAAATGTGTCGACACATAGAGAAGCAAAGTCGACATCAACTGTGTCAAAACCAATAGGCAGTGTCGACACACAGAAATACTTAGTCGACATCAACTGTGTCGACACCAAGAGGTAGTGTCGACACACAGAAATACTTAGTCGGCATCAACTGTGTCGACACCAAGAGGCAGTGTCGACACACTGAAGACTTTGTCGACATCAACTGTGTCGACACACAGGACTTGTGTCGACACACTGCAGAAGTTCTACAAAGTTAAAGTAAAGAAGTACTTATGTCGACACAAAGGAGATGTGTCAACACACAGCAAGTTTCATTTAAGTTAAAGAATAGAAGGCTTGTGTCGACACACAGAATCAGTGTCCACACATTCTAAAGAAGCTGTGTCGAGAAGCAGTTACTACAACAAAGGAGTTGTGTCGACACCACCAAGGCTTGTGTCGACACTTAGTTCACTTGTGTCGACACTTAGTCTACTTGTGTCGACACATGAAGAAGATCAGACTCGACACTTTCAGACAGACAGTATTTTCAAGAAGTGACTGGATGATTTGACAGCTGCCATTTCAACCGGTCTACTGCAACTGTCAGAGCTATCAGAAGGTTGTTAGAAACCGGATCAGCCGGTTACCATGGAGGAAGGCTATATAAAGGCTTTCTCCTTCAACAGAAAGTGATGATCTAGAAGAGAGAAGAATCACAATTGATGATCAATACAATACACAGCTAACTAACAACAAGAAGACGACCTTCGACAGAAGATCTAAGAAGTTGGAGAGAGAGCTCCATCTAAGAAGTGCAGTTGCTGAACCAGGCTGCTAAGGAAGATTCAGATTGAGATCTGGATCTCAAGTCAGAAGCTGATAGAAGATCAACTTCACAGGAGATTCAACCCTATTGAGTTCAGATTCAAGAAGCTTTGAAGAAAGCTAAGAGAGGTTGATCTCTGTCATCAAGTTCTTCCAAGAATTGTTCAAGAAGCCATCCATTCTCTCTCTTTCAGGGTGGTGGTAATAAACTTTGTTTAATCAAATTTCTGTAAGATCTATTATATATCTGATCTGTAAGCCTATTTTATAAAGGCTGAGTGTAAGAGATTTAGATCTCTGAGTGTAGGTCTTGTTGAAGACTGAGGTAGGGCTTTGTGCCTAAGTTGTAGGAGACTGTGTTCTCTGAGTGTAGGCCTTGTTGAAGGCTGAGGTAGGGCAATTTGCCTGAGTTGTAGGAGTGGAGACACTCTGAGTTGTAGGAACATAGTTTGGGTTCTGAGCTACTGTAAGATTTGAGGATCTGAGGTGAAGAGAAGAAGTTAGGCTGAATCTAGTACACTGCTAGATAGGCGAAGGTGGAAAGTGGATGTACCCAGACCTTAGGGAACTACCATAAAAATCTGTGTGCACTCTGTGTTGAATTAATTCTGTGATTGCTGTGATGTGTAGTTGTAGAATTTACAATTTCTGGTTGATTAACATTACAGATTTTTCTGTCTTAAAATCAAAAGAAAAAGTACACCTATTCACCCCCCCCCCCTCTAGGTGGTTAGACATTAATTCTTTCAAGTGGTATCAGAGGGAGGTTCCTCAAAGAAGGACTTAACAGTCTGAGTCAGATCCCAAAGGCAGATTCAGATTCAAGAAATTAAGAAAATGGGTTCAGGGGAAAATCATAAGGAACTAGGTTCTATAAAACTTTCCATATGTAGAAAGGAGATTTTTGGCATCTGGAAAGAAAGGGTCAGGCTGCTTATGGAGGCTTCTGATCCAAGGATCTATATCACAGTAAAGGAAAGTCTTTATATTCCAATGAAGGTGTCAATTCTAGATGCAAACCAACAAATTCCCAAGGAATACTCAGAGATGACTAAGGATGAGATCATCCTGGCTACTATGGATAAAAGAGCTCAGAATATCATAGTAAGTGCCATTGATGATTCTGCTTTTAAAAATTTGATTCACTGCAAGACTTCAAAGGAAATGTGGGATACTTTGATAGTCTACATGGAAGGTTCTAAAGAAGTTAGACAAGATAGAAAATCTATGCTAAACCAGGAATATGAGAGTTTCAGACAAGAAAAGTTTGACAGCATAACTGAGTGTTACAAAAAGTTCTATAGAATAGTTAATAAGCTGATGTCCTATGGAAGAATCTTCAGTACCTATGAACTGAATGATAAATTCCTAAGATCCTTGACAAAGGATTGAGTCACTAAGATTTGTGACATTAGAGAAGTGGCCAAACTTGTAGATATTTCTCCTCCAACCTTATTTGGAAAGTGTTGGGTACATTGGTTTAAATGTACCTGATTTGAAGAAGCCTCACCCAACTCAATGATATACATCAAAATATATTTGATGTATTTTGAGTTACTTGTGCAGGTTAAGTATTTGCAGGACTGAAGCAAAAAGTTTCTAAGTCCATGTGTCGACACCAAGAGGGAAAATGTCGACACTTAAGAAGACATGTGTCGACACTTGGAGTCATTGTGTCGACACCAGGGATGTTGAGTCGACATCCAGACAGAAAGTGTCGACACAAGGAGCTGTGTCGACACTCAATGAAGAAAGTGCAGTAAAATAGTGTCGACACTTAACAGTTGTGTCGACACCCAGTGAAGTTGTGTCTACATCAGAAAGTGTCGACACTTGGAGCTATGTCGACACTCAGCAAAAGTTAGCAGAGACTTAGTGTAAGTGTCGACACCCAGAACAATGTGTCGACACTCAACAGAAGAGTCAACACTTAAAGAAAGTGTCGACACCCAGAATAATGTGTCGACACACAACAAAAGACTCAACACTTGAAGAAAATGTCGACACCTAGAGCTGTGTCGACACTTAGCAAAGATCAGCAAAGTTCAAGAATATTCTAAGTACAAGTGTCGACACTAATGGAATGTGTCGACACTCAGCCAGAGTCTCGACAGAAGAAGGATGTGTCGACACAAGGAGCTGTGTCGATACTCAGCAAGTATCAACACTAAAGATATGTGTCGACACCAAGAAGAAGTGTCGACACTCAGCGAGTTCAACACATGAAGATGTGTCGACACAAAGGTGTTGTGTCGACACTTAGAAGAATTCAGCAAAATACTGAAGTATAAGGACTTGTGTCGACACACATTATCAGTGTCTACACATGCAGAAGAAGCTGTGTCGAGACATAAAATCTACAACACAAGGAGTTGTGTCGACGCCTTGTAGACTAGTGTCGACACTTCAAACATGTGTCGACACTTGGTCTAAAGTGTCGACACTTAAAGACAGATCTCGACACTTGACAGTTAGAGAATTTTCAAGAACTGCCATGCCATTCCAACCGGTCTACAGCACCTGTAAGAGTTGTCAGAATTCAGTTATGAACCGGACCAGCCGGTTACCATGAAGAAGGCCTATAAATAGGCTTATACAGTCTACAGAAACTGTTGTTGAAGTTGTCAAAGTTCAGTTCATTGATCAAGTGTTTAAACAAAAAAGATCGTGCTATCAAGTGCAGATCTAAGAAGTTGGAGAGAGAGAGCTCCATCCAAGAAATCAATTGTTGGAACCAGACTGAGAAGAAGGGTTCAGATTTATTCTGAATCTTAAGTAGCAGAGATCAAGGATCAACTGCAGAAGGAGTCAATCTTATTGAGTTCTACTTTCAAGAAGCTTTGAAGAAAGCTAAGTCAGATTGATTTCAGCTGAGTTCTTCCAAAAACTCATCAAGAAACTCACATCTCATCTCTCTATTCTCTGAGTTGTTGAGTTAACATTATTGTATTCACTTTTATCTTGTAGTATCATTTGGATCTGAGTCTTGTAAGTCTATAATTATAAAGGCTGAGGGTAGGAGAGTTTAATCTCTGAGTGTAGGCCTTGGTGGCTGAGTGTAGGCCTTGGTGGCTGAGTGTAGGCCTTGGTGGCTGAGTGTAGGCCTTGGTGGCTGAGTGTAGGCCTTTGTGGCTGAGTGTAGGCTTTGTGGAAAAGATGAGTTGTAGGGCCTTGAGCCTGAGGTGTAGGAGCCTGTTTTTGGTTCTGAGTTAGTGGAGAAGTTTGGCCGAATATAGTACACTGCTAGATAGGCGAAGGGGGAAAGTGGATGTACCCAAAGCTTGGGGAACCACTATAAAACTCTGTGTCTACTGTGTGTTTGTGGATTGCTGTGATTGCTGAATGTGTACTGTGATAAATTAGATATAATTCTGTGATATTATCTGTTTGCTGCCTAAAAAGTTAAAAAGATTCAAGTCACCTATTCACTCCCCCCCTCTAGGTGCTTAGGGACAATATCTTTCAAGTGGTATCAGAGGGAGGTTACTCAAAAAGGACTAACAGTCTGAGGAGATCTTGTTGGCAGATTCAGTCTAAGTCAAATTACAGAATCAAGAAAATTAAGAACCATGGGTTCCACTGAAAATCACAAGGAATTGGGATCCATGAAGCTACCCATATGTAGGAAGGAAATCTTTGGCATATGGAAGGAAAGGGTGAGGCTGTTTATGGAAGCCTCAGACCCTAGGATTTACATCACAGTAAAAGAAGGGCCATATGTGCCCATGAAGGTTTCAGTCTTGGATGCCAATCAGAGAACACCTAAGGATTTCTCTGAAATGACAAAGGATGAAATTGTTCTAGCCACTATGGATAAGAGGGCTCAGAACATAATAGTGAGTGCCATAGATGATGCAACTTTTCAGAATCTGATACACTATAAGATAGCTAAAGAGATGTGGGAAACTCTTATTGTGTACATGGAGGGTTCTGAAGAAGTAAGGCAAGACAGAAAATCCTTACTAAATCAAGAATATGAAAGTTTTAGACAAGGAAAAGCTGATAGCATAACTGAGTGCTATAAGAAGTTCTACAGGATTGTGAATGAACTCATGTCCTATGGCAGAGAGTTCAGTAATTATGAACTCAATGACAAGTTTCTAAGGTCCCTAACAAAAGATTGGGACACCAAGATCTGTGCCATTAGAGAAATGGCTAAGTTGGCAGAAATTCATCCACCTACACTGTTTGGCAAACTGTTGTCTTATGAAATGCAGTTGACAGTGAGGAAAGAAGAGGAGAAATCAACAAGAAGTGAACATAAGGAAAGGACAGTGGCCTTCAAAACAGAAGCCCCCAGAAGGTACAGAGGTAAATCACCAACTCCACCTCCAAAGGTTGTTGAAACTGAGTCAGATGAGTCAGCAAGTACAAAGTCTGAAAGCAGTGAAAGTGATGAGGACTTTGCTGCCTTCACTAGACATTTTCAGAAGTTCTTGAAGAAGAAACAGTGGAGGACAAGGCCTTCTACTTAACAGAGAAAAGAAGACTTTTATCAGAATAAAAAGGCTTCAAAGAAGGACAGGAAAAAGACTAAGTCTAGCAAGGGAACTCTTTCAAAAATAGTTTGCTATTGCTGTAATAGACAAGGTCATATTGTTGCTGATTGTCCAGAAAAAAGAAAGGAGTCTAGTGACAAGAAGAAGACTCATTTCAAAGGCAAGAAAGAAAAGTCATTTGTTGCCAAAAAGGAGAAGACTCTGTCAGATATTTCTTCATCAGAAACAGAGTCAGATGCTGAGGCATATATAGGGCTGTTTGCTGAAGAAGAAGAAGAAGAGTTCATACAGATTATGGATTCTATATATGAACAAGAAGACAGTCAATGCCAAGGGCTAATGGCATTGACAGAAAGTGATAAAATCCTAGAGCAGTCAGGACCTAGTAAGGTATAACATTGTTCTTCCAGTTCAGTTTCTTGTGCCAGTACAGAATCAGATTTATCTTCATCAAGTGATGAGAGTGTATCTGAGTCTGAAGAAGATATTCATCAGTTGATAGATGAATATAAAGTTCTGTTGCAAGCTTATAAGAAGAGCAAGTTCCTAGCCAAAAGTCAGGCAAATGAAATTGCTAATCTCAAAGTTATGGCAACTGATTCTGAGAAATTGTTTGATCAAAAGCTAAATGAGATAGTTAGACTGAAGCACATAACTGTGATTCAGATGGGGACTATCACATATAAGAATGATCAAATCAAGAGTCTGGAGATTAATCTTCAGAAGGAGAAAGATCTAGTTGCTAGATTTTCTAAACCTAAGTCAGTTCTACCTTTAATTGATGAATTTGTTCATCACAAAGGCAAGGCTGGACTGGGTTTTATTTAACCTGCAAGGACTATCCAGTCCAAGTCCAAGGGCAGAGCTCCAACACTCAACAAGCCAGCTGTGGATAAAACAGCTAAGACTGTACCTAAGCAAAGGTACAATAAGTTTGATTGTTGGTGTTATGGCAAGATAGGCCACTTTGCGATGGACTGTTGGCAACAATGCTAGTGCCAAAGTGTGTAGCAAACTGCCTATTGGAAAACCAGTAGGTAGCTTTGTCAGGATGCAAACTAACAAGTACCAAGGACCCAAAAATTCTTTGGGTTCTAAGGTTCATTAATCTGTTTTGCAGGTGAGTCCAAGTTGTCATGCCCCAATATGGTACTTGGACAGTGGATGTTCCAGACATATGACTGGAACAAGGGGTTTACTAAAGGACTACATTCCAATCAAAGATGGTCCAAAAGTCACCTTTGGTGGTTCTGAAAAAGGAATCATCAAAGGATTTGGTAACATTTCTAGCAACTTGGTTACCATTACTCAAGTGGCTTATGTTAAAGGGTTGAAACACAACCTAATAAGTATAAGTCAATTAAGTGATGTAGGGTATGACATCTCATTTGTTAAAAATGGTTGTCATATCAGGAGGTCAACTGATCAAGGGATCATTTTGACTGGTTATAGGAAAAGGAATGTCTACTGCTTAGACATTATGGTTGAGAACAATGGTTCTCCAATGTGTCTTGTAGCTGATGAGACAGTCTCTCATTATGTCAAATGGCACAAGAGGCTAGCCCATCTAAACTACAAGACAATTGGCAAACTCTTTAGTAAAGAGTTAGTGAGGAATGGTCCTCAAGTTAAGTGTGTTAAAGTTGGTATTTGCTCAGCTTGTCAAAAGGGCAAGCAAACTAGATCCATCTTTAGAAGCATAGAAAACAAAGATGCTGTGAGGTGTTTATACCTCTTGCATATGGATCTCTTTGGTCCAATGCCAGTTCACAGCCTAGGTAGAAAGGTCTATACCTTTGTAGTTGTAGATGACTACTCAAGGTTTTCCTGGGTGTTCTTCTTAAGACAGAAATCTGAAACACCTAGTGTCTTCTATAGCTTTGTCAAGCAAATTCAGAATGAACTAGACAATACAGTGGTCAAGATTAGAAGTGACCATGGTACTGAATTTCAGTCTGAGAGTATGGCAAAACTATGTGAAGACTTTGGGATCTTTCAAGAGTTTTCTTCACCTAGAACACCTCAGCAAAATGGCATTGCTGAGAGGAAGAATAGAACCTTGATTGAGGCAGGTAGAACCCTATTAAGTGATACATCACTACCAGAATATTTCTGGGCTGAAGCAGTTAATACTGCATGCCATGTTATTAATAGGGCTACCATTACTAAAGGCCTCAACAAGACCCCCTATGAGGTTGTGAAAGGCAGAAAACCAAACCTATCCTACTTCAGGATCTTTGGTTGCAACTGCTTCATACTTAACAATGGAAAGTCTTACTTGACTAAGTTTGCTGTCAAGTCCCAAGAGGGAATTTTTGTTGGGTACAGCAACAACAGTAAGGCTTATAGAGTCTACAACTTGTCTATACAAGTTGTAAAAGAATCTGTACATATAATATTTGATGAGACTAAACTTATTAACAATGAGTTGTCTAGTAGTGTATGCAGCTCCACAGGTATAACAAAGAAGTTGGACAAGCTTACTATAGAAGAAAAACCTGCTGCAAGACAGCAAGTAGAAGATAGTGGTTGCTGTCCAGGGGGAGTACTACATGTACCTAGTGCAGAAGAAGTACAAGGAGTGCAGCAAGATGAAGGAACTGAAGAGGTTCAACCAGAAGTCAGGATGCCTCTAGCCAATAGGCATCTTAGAGTTCATCCAGTAGAGCAGATCATTGGTGATCCAAGACAAGGGGTATAAACAAGGAGCAGAAATCTGAATGCAGCAATCTACTCCAGTTTTCTATCTCAAGTTGAACCAAAGAAGTTTGAAGAAGCCATTCTAGATCCACAATGGACTGAAGCAATGCAAGAAGAGCTGAATCAGTTCAAGAGGTGCAAGGTTTGGGAACTTGTTCCTAAATCCAAAGACCACAATATAATCGGAACCAAGTGGATCTACAGGAATAAGTTGGATGAACAAGGTGTCATCATTAAGAACAAAGCAAGATTGGTTGCTAAAGGATATAGGCAGGAAGAAGGTATTGACTTTGATCAAACCTTTGCTCCAGTAGCCAGACTGGAAGCCATAAGGATGTTCCTGGCCTATGCAACCTTTCAAGGATTCAAAGTTTACCAAATGGATATCAAGTCAGCATTTCTGAATGGTAATCTAAAAGAGGAAGTCTATGTGGAACAGCCATCAGGTTTTGTTGATTCAAGTCTACCTAATCATGTCTATAGACTTAGGAAAGCTTTATATGGGTTAAAGAAAGCCCCTAGGGCTTGGTATGAAACCCTATCTAGTTTCCTCATTGAGAACAAGTTCTCAAGGGGGGAAATAAATAAGACTCTATTCCTTAGGGAATCTAGAGGCAAAGTTATACTAGTCCAAATATATGTAGATGACATTATATTTGGGTCTACTGAAAGTAGTCTTTGCAAAAAGTTTGCAAAACTAATGCAAAGTCAATTTGAGATGAGTAGTATGGGAGAGCTAAAGTTCTTCTTGGGTCTCCAAGTAAGACAGACTGAGAATGGTTTATCCATTTGCCAGTCCAAGTTCACCCTAGAACTCATAAGGAAGTATGGTATGGATTCATCTAGTACCATGAAGACTCCTATGGGGTCAAGCATGTCTCTTAGCAAGGATGATGCAGGGAAACCTGTAAATGAAACCTTGTATAGAGGGATAGTTGGCTCCCTATTATACTTGACTGCAAGTAGACCAGATATCATGTATGCTACATGTGTCTGTGCAAGGTATCAAGCCTGCCCTAAAGAGTCTCATTTGACAGCAGTCAAAAGGATATTGAGATATCTAAAGGGCACTCCCTATCTAGGCCTCTGGTACCCTAGGAATGGGGATTTTGAACTAACAGGTTATTCAGATGCAGACTTTGCAGGATGCAAAGAAGATAGAAAAAGCATAACTGGAACCTGTCAATTCCTAGGTGGGAGACTAATTTCATGGAGTAGCAAAAGGCAAACAAGTGTGGCTATCTCCACTACAGAGTCAGAATATGTGGCTGCTGGAAGTTGCTGTGCTCAACTTCTATGGATACAGCATCAACTTGAGGACTATGGAATTCAGGTAAGTAGAACTCCACTCTTTTGTGATTCTACTAGTGATATTTCAATAGCCAATAATCCTGTATCTCATAGTAGAACAAAACATATTGAAATTAAATATCATTTTCTTAGGGAGCATGTAGAAAGAGAGAATATTTTACTTGAATATGTTAGAACATATAATCAACTAGCTGATATGTATACTAAGCCCCTAGAAGAAGCTAAGTTCAATAGGTTTAAAATTGAACTAGGAATGATAAACTTAGAATAAGTTTATAGTATTGGGTAAGTAAAATAGTGTCGACACACAGAGTTGTCTGTGTCGAGACAGTATAGTGGTGTCGACACTTCAGGGAAAAGGTGTCGACACATCTAGGAAGTTAGTGTCGACACTTCAGAATATTAGTGTCGACACATGACAAGTAGGTGTCGACACATCCAAAGTGGTGTCGACACTTAGTTTTTTTTTACTCAGAATTCTCTAAGTAAAGTCTCGACTATGTGTCGAGTTAAGTTGTGTCGACACATAAACAAGTGTCGACACATATATATGTTGACTAAAACTTGTGTCGACACATATGTGTCGAGACATTCTAAGTCAGTGTCGACACTTATCGCCAGTGTCGACACAATTCAGGTTAGCTGCCCGCCTTTTCATCTTCAAACCTAGAAAGGTATAAATAGGATTTTGCCTTTGTCTGTCGACACGCTTTCAAAAGTTTTGAGACCAAACTACTGTGTCGACACCTCTCTTCTCTCAAGACAAATTCTTCAAACCCTAATGGCGCCAAAGCTTGAGGAGAACGTCAATGAGGGTTATGAACTGGTGCGCGACGCATTTGTTGATGCAGACCCGGAGATCAAGAACGTTATAACCCTAGTTGCCGACTCGGGATTAGAATTTCTGGTTTCTGAGCCTACAAAGATCTGGAAAAAGGAAGTCCTGGAATTCCTCAATGGAGCTAAGCTTGACGAATCTGGATTCAAGATCAAATCCAGGGTTCATGGTGAGAAGATAAAGGTTTCACCTAAAAGTCTGAGGAAAGTACTTCAGCTCCCAAGAACTAAAGAAGAAGATGAAGTTACAGCTTCAAAGACCAGAGAAGCTCTAACTTGGTGTGGACTAGATTCAAAACTGAAAATTGGATCTGTGTTTAATAGGAAGGGCATGAACAGCCAAAGGAAATTCATGTCTGAGATTGTTGACAAAGTAATTCTCAGTAAGCCAGGAGGGCATGATAGGGTAGCTGCCTCTATGTTCAGTATTATGACGAGGATCATCTTCACTTTGCAAACAGATTGGTCTGTGATAGTTCTTGAGAAGATAAAGGAAAGCTTGAAGAAGCCCAACCTAGGCAGGATTATAAGTCTATACCTTGCTGGAAGTATTCCAGAGGTTATGCACCAAGCTGCTGGAACAAAAATCAATCATATGAGGAAGATGGATTTAAGGATATTTTCCAGATGGGACAAGGTGTTGACTAAGGAGATGCCAACCCCTGAAAAGATAATTTCTGAAAAAGTATCACCTCCAAAGAAGAAGAGGAAAATTGCCCCAGTGGCTCAAGAGTCAACTTGCAGCTCTGGCAGTGAAGAGCATGTGGTCTTCTCACCTGATGAGAATGAAGAAGACACTGCTATAAAGTCTCCTACTCCTCAAGATGTTCCTGAAATCCAGGGGGAGCCACTAGTGGTAGAATAGCCCACTCCTCTTGAGAGTGAGCAAGCTACAAACATCATCCTAGAGGTAATCACTGAGCTTAATGCTTTTGATTTTCCTATACAGGATACTAATTTGTCTGATGTTTCTCAGCAACCACAGACTGATAGTAAAGTCTCAGATGTTGTAATGCAAGACATATCTGTTATAGTTCAGGAAGTATCTGATCTAGTGGTTGAAGAGCCAAGAACTTCTCCAGCCCATACACCACAAGAATATACCATGGAAGATCTATTCCTAAATCTGGATCAAACTGATTTTGACAAAGATGCAACTGCTGAGGGGGAGAATGCTCCACTTGAGGGGGAGCAAGTAGTATATGTTGAAGAGCCTGCTAGGCAAGAGACTGTAAAGCCCCACACTGTTGAGGAACTACCAAAGGAAAGGGTAGATATAGCCAGCTCCTCAGCATCTAAAGATGAGGAGGCTACAAGAGCTAAGAAACAGAAATTTCAAGTATTCAGAAGAAGGAGCCAGATTTATAAGAGGTCTTTGCAAACTGTTGCTTCACAGCCTATAACACAGCCAGCACCTACTGTTGATTATAGTGCATTGATGGTTGCTATGCAGATTAAACTGGATGAGCACAGGCAGGCAATTGAGAAGTATGTTGATGAAGGGCACAAATCACTACAGTTTGATCTTGCCCAGGACATAAAGTCAATAAGATTTGAGATGAATCTTAACAAGAAGGAGATGACAGACTGCTTCCACAAAGGGGGGAATGCAGTGGTGTACTTAGCTACACACCAAGAAAAGATTAAGACTCAAGTAGATGACATAGCCCTGAAGCAAGGATATGTACTTGAAAATCAAATCAGAATGAATGACAATTTGACACAATCTCATAATGCCATAGTCACAGAGTTGAAGAATCTAGCTGCAGGGCAGACTCCAGCTACTATTAAAGCAGAATTTGACAAAGCATTTCAAGAAGAAATAACTGCTGTTAAGACTGCCATCCAAGACTCACAAAAGATTATAACTAACAAACTCCAAAGGTTAAAACCTTTCTTTAAGGATGGAGTCAATTATTTGGATAATCAAGTGAGATTTCAAAAAGATGATGTGAGAGATCATATAGAAAGAGAAGTCATAAAGGGGGAGAGGGTTTTAGTCAAAGCCAGCTCTGATCATGCCAAGTGGATATCAAATTCTATCAGAGCAACTCTTGGATATCCTCCTCTTTGTGATGATGACAATGTTGCTGAATCTGGAATTCATCCTGCATATCTAGGAGGGGAGCAACCTGAAGTGGCTCAAGTCATCTACCCTCCTCCAGATTTTGACATGATTCATGCTGACATACAGTCCATGTATAGCCCACCTGGGGGTAAGGACAATGTCATTATTGAAAAAGTTGTTCAGCCAATATCTGAAGCTATGCAAGAGGCACTGCAGAAAGAAGAAGAGACAAGATTGTCTAAGAAGAGGTTTAGGGAACAAGCTGAACAAAGACCAGACTTTGAGCAGTGGAGCCCTACCTCAAGAAATATCATGTTGACTGCCTGGAAAGCTTCCAAAGATAACATTCAAGACAGGAATAAGTGATTTTCTGAAACTTAATGGAGAAATCATGAGTCTAGGCAGGAGGCTATAGTCCAGTACAGAAGGAAGGCCAAGATGGGAAAGCTACCTCCTACTGCTCAGGAGCCTAGCAAGTACTTTCCTAAGCCTTATCATTATTTTGAAAGGCAAAAGATTAAGGCTGAGGAACTCAAGAAGAAGGAGCTAAATGGGAAGAAGCCTGCTGAAACTAAAGATGCTGAAGCTTCTATGCAAGCCAAGATTCAGTCAGGAAAAGGAATAGTCATTAAGGAGGCTGAACAGAAATAGCTTAGAAAATTTCTTAAGTTTACTATGTATTCTTTTGATATAAAACATTCTGTAAACTTTAGAATTTTGTATATGACAAAGTATTGGAACAATGTTTTGTGTGATAAATTTGTTGTGTAATAAATTTGTTTCATAATTGTTTTGTGATGATGTCTATGTATACATGTGTGATTGATACATGTTTATGTTTACCCTGCTATATATAATCCTGCTTTACATCATTTTGTAATTTAATTATGAATGGTGTATATCATTGACTAAGGGTTATGACTTCTCCAAATAGGGGGAGATTGTTGGGTACATTGGTTTAAATGTACCTGATTTGAAGAAGCCTCACCCAACTCAATGATATACATCAAAATGTATTTGATGTATTTTGAGTTACTTGTGCAGGTTAAGTATTTGCAGGACTGAAGCAAAAAGTTTCTAAGTCCATGTGTCGACACCAAGAGGGAAAGTGTCGACACTTAAGAAGACTTGTGTCGACACCCAGGCAAGCAGTGTCGACACTTGGAGTCATTGTGTCGACACCAGGGATGCTGAGTCGACACCAGACAGAAAGTGTCGACACAAGGAGCTGTGTCGACACTCAATGAAGAAAGTGCAGTAAAATAGTGTCGACACTTAACAGTTGTGTCGACACCCAGTGAAGCTGTGTCTACATCAGAAAGTGTCGACACTTGGAGCTGTGTCGACACTCAGCAAAAGTTAGCAGAGACTAAGTGTAAGTGTCGACACCCAGAATAATGTGTCGACACTCAACAGAAGAGTCAACACTTAAAGAAAGTGTCGACACCCAGAACAATATGTCGACACGCAACAAAAGACTCAACACTTGAAGAAAATGTCGACACCTAGAGCTGTGTCGACACTTAGCAAAGATCAGCAAAGTTCAAGAATATTCTAAGTACAAGTGTCGACACTAATGGAATGTGTCAACACTCAGCCAGAGTCTCGATAGAAGAAGGATGTGTCGACACAAGGAGCTGTGTCGACACTCAGCAAGTATCAACACTAAAGATATGTGTCGACACCAAGAAGAAGTGTCGACACTCAGTGAGTTCAACACATGAAGATGTGTCGACACAAAGGTGTTGTGTCGACACTTAGAAAAATTCAGCAAAATACTGAAGTATAAGGACTTGTGTCGACACACATTATCAGTGTCGACACATGCAGAAGAAGCTGTGTCGAGACATAAAATCTACAACACAATGAGTTGTGTCGACACCATGTAGACTAGTGTCGACACTTCGACAACATGTGTCGACACTTAGTCTATAAGTGTCGACACTTAAAGACAGAAAGTCTCGACACTTTCAGACAGTTAGAGAATTATCAAGAACTGACTGGATGACTTGACAGCTGCCATTCCAGCCGGTCTACAGCACCTATCAGAGTTGTCAGAATTCAGTTATGAACCAGACCAGCCGGTTACCATGAAGAAGGCCTATAAATAGGCTTATACAGTCTACAGAAACTGTTGTTGAAGTTGTCAAAGTTCAATTCATTGATCAAGTGTTTAAACAAAGAAGATCGTGCTATCAAGTGCAGATTTAAGAAGTTGGAGAGAGAGAGCTCCATCCAAGAAATCAGTTGTTGGAACCAGACTGAGAAGAAGGGTTCAGATTTATTCTGAATCTTAAGTAGCAGAGATCAAGGATCAACTGCAGAAGGAGTCAATTTTATTGAGTTCTATTTTCAAGAAGCTTTGAAGAAAGCTAAGTCAGATTGATTTCAGCTGAGTTCTTCCAAGAACTCATCAAGAAACTCACATCTCATCTCTATATTCTCTGAGTTGTTGAGTTAGCATTATTGTATTCACTTTTATATTGTAGGATCCTTTGGATCTGAGTCTTGTAAGCCTGTAATTATAAAGGCTGAGGGTAGGAGAGTTTAATCTCTGAGTGTAGGCCTTGGTGGCTGAGTGTAGGCCTTGGTGGCTGAATGTAGGCCTTGGTGGCTGAGTGTAGGCCTTGGTGGCTGAGTGTAGGCCTTTGTGGCTGAGTGTAGGCTTTGTGGAAAAGCTGAGTTGTAGGGCCTTGAGCCTGAGGTGTAGGAGCCTGTTTTGGGTTCTGAGTTAGTGGAGAAGTTTGGCCGAATCTAGTATACTGCTAAATAGGCGAAGGGGGAAAGTGGATGTACCCAAAGCTTGGGGAACCACTATAAAATTTTGTGGTGATAAATTAGATATAATTCTGTGATATTATCTATTTGCTGCCTAAAAAGTGAAAAAGATTCAAGTCACCTATTCACCCCCCCCCCCCCCCCTCTAGGTGCTTAGGGACAATATCTTTCAGAAAGTTGCTGTCATATGAGATGCAACTGATGGCTAGGAAAGAGGAAGAGAAGAGTACAAAAGGGGAGCATAGAGAAAAGTCTGTGGCCTTTAAGGTTGAAGCCACTAAGAAGAATAGGAGGATGTCTCAATCACCTCCTAAGATAGTTGCTGACATTACTTCAGAGAATTCAGACAACCATAGTTCAGATAGCAGTGACTCAGATGAAGATTTTGCTGCTTTCCCAAGGCAGTTTCAGAGATTTCTGAAGAAGAAGCAGTGGAACTCTAAGCCTTCCACATCTAAGCCTAAGGATGATTACTATCAAAAGTGGAAGTCATCCAGGAAGGACAGGAGCAGATCTAAGCCAAGCAAGTCTACAACATCAAAGATTGTTTGCTACTGCTGTAATAGGCCTGGACATGTTGTAGCTGAGTGTCCTGATAAAAGAAAAGAGTCAGTTGATAAAAAGAAGAATCAACACCAAAGCAAGAAGGAGAAATCCTTTGTTGCTAAGAAAAAAAAAGACCTTGTCAAACCAGTCATCTTCAGAATCAGAATCTGAAGCTGAGGCATACATTGGCCTATATGCAGCAGATGAAGAAGAAGAGTTTTTACAAGTGCTGAACTCTATATATGAACAAGAAGATCATCAGTGCAAGGGACTGATGGCTGTGTCAGAAGAAGACAAGTGCCAGGATCAGCCTGGTCCTAGTAAGGTACAATATCTTTCTAGAAATTCAGATTGCAGTACTGAGTCAGAGTCAGCAACATCTGCATCAAGTGATGTAGATGGGTCTGAGTCTAAAGGTGATATTCATCAACTGATAGATGAATATGGATATTTATTGCATGCACTTAAGAAGAGCAAAAACCTAATCAAAATTCTGACTAAGGAAATTGCAGATCTTAAGATGGCTGCATCTGATTCAGAAAAGTTGCTGGATTAGAAGTTGAATGAGATAGCCAGACTAAAAAACATTACTGTTATTCAGATGGGTACTATCACATTTAAGAATGATCAGATTAAGAATCTGGAGATTAGACTTCAGAAAGAAAAAGATTTGGTGGCTAGTTTTTCTAAGCCAAAATCTATATTACCTTTAATAGATGACTTTATGTCACAAAAGGGTAAGGCAGGATTAGGCTTTAAGAAAATTGCATGGGTTGCTAAGTCTAATAAGAAAAACAAGGCCCCAGCACAGAAAACTAAACCTACTGCAAATAAGTCAACTAAGGTTGTACCTAAACAAAGGTATAAAAAGTTTGAGTGCTGGTGCTGTGGCAAGATAGGCCACTTTGCCTTAGATTGTTAGCACAATACAAGTGCCAAGGAGAGTAGCAATCTGCCTGTGAGAAAAGCTGCAGACAGATTTGTTAAAAGTCAGACTAACTTGAACCAAGGAACCAAAAGTTATTTGGGTTCTAAGGTTAGGTAATCTTTATTGCAGGTGAGTCCAAGTGGCCATGCCCCTATATGGTACCTGGATAGTGGATTTTCCAGGCACATGACTGGAATAAGGGGATTGCTGAAGGAATACACATCTATCATGGATGGCCCTAAAGTAACCTTTGGTGGTTCTGAAAAAGGAATCATCAAACGATTTGGTAACATTTCTAGTAATCAAATTACTATCACCCAAGTGGCCTATGTGAAGGGTTTGAAACATAACCTTATAAGCATAAGTCAGCTGAGTGACTTAGGATATGACATTTCATTTATTAAGAATGGATGTCATATCAAAAGGTTAAGTGATCAAAAGGTCATATTGGCAGGATATAGAAAGAGAAATGTGTAATGTCTCAATTTTGAGTGTGAGAACAATGCTTCTCCTATTTGTCTTGTAGCAGATGAGAAAGTCTCTCATTATGTTAAATGGCACAAGAGCCTAGCCCATCTTAATTACAATACCATTGGCCAACTCTTTAGCAAAGAGTTAGTGAGGAATGGTCCTCAAGTTAAGTGTATAAAGGATGGGATTTGCTCAGCTTGTCAAAAAGGCAAGCAAACCAAAACTTCCCTTCATAGCCTTGAAAACAAGGATTAAGTGAGGTGTCTATACCTCTTGCATATGGATCTATTTGGTCTTATGCTAGTTCATAGTCTAGGTAGGAAGGTCTACACATTTGTGGTGGTAGATGACTATTCTAGATATACATGGGTGTTCTTTCTGAGACAAAAATCTAAAACCTCAAGTGTTTTGTATAGTTTTGTCAAACAAATTCAGAATGAGATGAACAGTATAGTGGTCAAAATCAGAAGTGACCATGGCACTGAATTTCAGTCTGAAAGTATGACAAGACTATGTGAAGAATTTGGGATTTTTCAAGAATTTTCCTCACCTAGAACACCTCGGCAGAATGGTATTACTGAAAGGAAGAATAGAACACTAATTGAGGCTGGTAGAACCTTATTGAGTGACACTACTCTCCCAGAATATTTCTGGACTGAGGCAGTAAACACTGCATGTCATGTGATCAATAGGGCTACTGTCACCAAAAGCCACAAAAAGACTCCCTATGAGATTATGAAGGGCAGAAAACCAAACTTATCCTATTTTAGGATCTTTGGTTGCAAGTGCTATGTCCTTAACAATGGCAAATCTTATCTAACCAAGTTTGCTGTCAAATCCCAAGAGGGGATATTTGTTGGGTACAGCAACAATATTAAGGCTTATAGGGTCTACAACTTAATTACTCAAGTTGTAGAAGAGTCTGTACATGTAGTATTTGATGAAATAAGGCTAATTAACTGTGAGTTGCCAAGTAGTGCTTGCAGTTCTACAGGTATAAATGAGAGAATGGACAAGCTTACCATTATAGAAGATTCAACTACAAATCAGGAAGTTGAGAATGGTGGCTGCTGTCCAGGGGGAGTACCAGACTCTCCAGATGCTGATGACAATCAAGAGGTGCAGCAAATTGAAGAGACTGGAGGTGTTCAACCTGAAGATAGACTACCTCCAGCTATTAGACACTTAAGGGATCATCCAGCAAATCAGATAATTGGTGATCCAAGGCAAGGAGTGCAGACAAGGAGCAAGAATCTGAACACAGTTCTTTGCTCTAGCTTTCTATCTCAAGTGGAGCCAAAGAAATTTGAAGAAGCAGTTCTAGACCCATATTGGATTGATGTCATGCAAGAGGAGCTGAATCAATTCAGAAGATGCAAGGTCTGCAAGCTAGTTCCTAAACCAAAAGATCACAACATTATTGGAACAAAGTGGATCTTTTGGAACAAACTGGATGAGAATGGTATCATTATAAAGAACAAAGCAAGACTTGTTGCAAAAGGATACATGCAGGAAGAGGGTATTGATTTTGATCAAACCTTTGCCCCAGTAGCAAGACTGGAAGCAATTGGGACGTTCCTTTCTTATGCAACATATCAAAGCTTCAAGGTATTTCAAATGGATGTTAAATCAGCTTTCCTGAATGGAAATCTGAAAGAAGAAGTCTATGTAGAGCAGCCTTCATGTTTTGTTGATCCACTCAAACCTGATTATGTTTATTGACTTAGGAAAGCATGATATGGGTTAAAACAAGCCCCAAGGGCTTGGTATGAAACCCTGTCTAGTTTCCTCATTGAGAATAAATTCTCAAGGGGGAAAATAGACAAGACTCTATTCCTTAGGGAATCTAAAGGAAAGATAATCCTAGTCCAAATATATGTTGATGACATAATATTTGGGTCTACTGAAAGTAACCTATGCAGAAAGTTTGCAAAACTTATGCAAGGGAAATTTGAAATGAGCAGTATGGGAGAACTTAAGTTCTTCATGGGTCTCCAAGTTAGACAGACTGAAGATGGCTTGTCCATTTCACAGTCTAAGTTCACCCTGGAGTTAATCAAAAAGTATGGTATGGAATCATCCACTACCATGAGAACTCCTATGGGGACAAGTGTATCTCTTAGCAAAGATGATGCAAGGAAACCTGTAGATGAAACTTTGTATAGAGGTATAGTTGGCTCCCTCCTATATTTGACTGCTAGTAGACCAGATATCATGTATGCTATATGTGTCTGTGCTAGGTACCAATCATGCCCCAAAGAATCTCATCTTACTGCAGTAAAAGGATTTTGAGATATCTTAAGGGCACACCTTATCTAGGCCTTTGGTACCCTAGGAATGGAGATTTTCTACTGATAGGCTATTCAGATGCAGATTTTGCAGGTTGCAAAGAAGATAGAAAAAGTACTACAGGTACCTGTCAGTTTCTAGGAGGAAGACTAGTGTCTTGGAGTAGTAAGAAGCAGACCAGTGTGGTAATCTCCACAACTGAGTCAGAATATGTGGCAGCTGGAAGTTGCTGTGCACAGCTATTGTGGATTCAACACCAGCTAGAAGACTATGGTATTCAAGTAAGTAGAACACCTTTGCTTTGTGATTCTACAAGTGCAATTTCTATAGCTAATAATCTTGTCTCACATAGTAGGACTAAGCATATAGAAATTAGATATCATTTTCTTAGACAACATGTAGAAAAAGAAGACATTTCACTAGAATATGTTAAAACTGATAATAAAATTGCAGATATGTTTACTAAGCCTCTTGATGAAACTAAATTCAATAAGTTTAAAATTAAATTAGGAATGTTGAACTTAGATTAGTTTAACTAAAATTGGCTAAGTAAAATTATGTTGACACAAGGAGTTGTCAGTGTCGACATATAGAAGTGGTGTCGACATTCCAGAGAAATGTTGTCGACACATCTAGGAAGTTGGTGTTGACACTACAGAGAAGTTATGTCGACACATCGAGAAGTGGTGTCGACATATCCAGAGGTGGTGTCGACACCTAGAATCAACATAGATTTCGTCGAGTAGAGTATCAACTGTTCGTCGAGCGCAGATGTATAAGTGTCGACACATAGAAGTCAACACTTATGTCGAGATATTAGAAGTAAGTGTCGACACTTTTCAACAGTGTCGTCACATTTCGAGAATTATGACGTGTCTTTTCACCTTCGTTTTTAGAAAGGTATAAATAGGTCAACGACATTGTTTGTCGACACGCTCTCCATAATTTCGAGACCAAAACTTATTGTCGACATCTCTCTCATCTAAATTCAAGATTTCTCTAAACCCTAATGGTGCCCAAGCTTGAAGACAATGTTAATGAAGGATATGAGCTAGTACGCAATTCTTTCGACCATGCGGACCCTGAAATTAAAACTGTTGTAACCCTAATTGCTGAGAATGGCTTGGAGTTTCTAGTTTCTGAGCCAACAAAGATTTGGAAGAAGGAAATCCTAGAATTCTACGGTACTGCAACTTTACATTCGACTGGATTAAAGATCAAATCCTCAGTTCATGGAGCAAAAGTAAAAATCACCCAAAAGAGCTTGAGAAAAACTTTTCATCTACCAAGAACCCAAGAAGAGGAAGAAGTTCCCTCAACAAAGACTAGGGAAGCACTTCAATGTTGTGGATTGGATCCCACCTTGAAGATGGGTGCTGCAATGAACAGAAAAGGAATGAATCAGCAAAGCAAATTTCTTTCAGAAATAGTTGGCAAAGTCATTCTCTGCAAGCCAGGGGGACATGATGGGATTTCTGCATACATGTTCAGCCTAATAACAAGGATCATCTTAAGACTAAACACTGATTGTTCAGTTGTGGTTTTTGAAAAGATTAAGGAAAGTCTGAAGAACCCCAATTTGGGTAGGATAATGAGTCTTTACTTGATTGGAACCATTACTGAGGTAATGGAACAAAGTCATGGTTCCAAGATTAATCATATGAGAAGGATGGATATTAGGATTATCTCAAGGTGGGAGAAGGTGTTAACTAAGGACATGCCTACTCCAGAGAAGGAAGTTCCTCCACAGAAGAAGAAGAAGAAGAAAGCCATAATGGCTCCTGAATCTTCCAGTAGTTCAGAGGAACAAGTAGTTTTCAGTTCTAATAAGGAAGAAGCTGATCAAGTTTGAAGGTCACCAGTAAGAACTGAAGATGCACAGAGTCAGGGGGAGCAACCATCTGCTAGCCCCATTCACCTGGATCCACTCCAGGGGGAGCCTCAACATGAGGAAGTGCCAACTCACTTGGACAGTGAAATGGCAACACAAACCATACTTGAGGTAATACACGAAGTAAATCAAACAAATTTCAATAATGAAGATGAAATGCTAGCTGAATTTTTGATTGATGTTGACCAACCAACACACTTACATAGTCAAGCACAAGATGTGATCATGGAAGATACATCTGTTGTTGCTGATGCTCATGAGATTAGAGAATCTACAGTGCCTACTCAACAAGAGTTTACCTTATAAGAGTTGTTTCCTGATTTAGTACAAGCTAATATTGAGGGGGAACATGCTGGTTTTGTGGGGGAGAAAACTGCTTTTGAGGGTGAGCAAGTAGACCTTGAGGGGGAGCATGTAATGTTTTACGGGGAGACTACAAGAAATGAGGAAGGGCAGATAAGAACTGAAACTGAGGAGCTAAGGACTCAGGTGGAGCTACCAAGGACTGAGAAGGAATTTCCTCCTAGTCCTAAGGAAAGGGTTGACATAGCTAGTACCTCAGCATCTGAGGATGAAGAAGCTTCAAGAGCTAAGAAAAGAAATCTCATGGTCTTCAAAAGGAGAAGTCAAAGCTACAAGAAGGCATTACAAGCTGCAGCTCCATAACCTACCCCAACAGCTGATTACAGCTCATTGTTGGTGGCTTTGCAGATTAAAATGGATGAACAAAGGAAAGCTTTAGAAAAGTATATGGATGAAGGTCATAAGACACTTCAATTTGATCTTGCTCGGGATATTAAATCCATCAGATTTGAAGTTAATCAAAACAAGAATGAAATGCCTGATTATTTCCACAAGGGTGGCAATGTAGTGGTTTACCTAGCCACTCATCAAGAAAAGATAAAAACTCAAGTTGATGATATGGCAGTCAAGCATGGATATGTTCTGGAAAATCAGATTAGGATGAATGATAATTTGACTGCCTCACATAATGCCATTGTTACTGAAATGAAGAATCTTGCTACAGCTCAAACTGTTGCAATGACTCAAGCTAAGGCAGCTTTTGACAAGCAATTACAAGATGGAATAGCTGTTGTGCGAACTGCAATTACAGATTCCCAAAAGACAATTTCTGCACAGCTACTAAAATTAAAATCTTTTTATAAAGATGGTGTCAACTTTCTGGATGAATAGATAAGATTTCAAAAAGATGACCTCAGAGATCATGTAGCCAGAGAAGTCATAAAGGGGGAGAGAGTATTAGTCAAAGCTGGATCTGACCATGCTAAATGGATTTCCAATAGCATCAGAGCCACACTTGGATATCCACCCCTGTGTGATGATGACAATGTAGCTGAATCTGGTGTGCATCCTGCATATTTTGGAGGTGAACACGCTGAAGTTGCTCAAGTAATCTACCCTCCAACAGATTTTGAGATGATACATCAAGAAGTACAATCTATGTACAGTCCTCTTGAGGGTAATAACAATATTATCCTTGAAAAAGTAGACATGCCAGTGTCAGAGGAAGTTTTGAGAAAAGAGCAAGAAACTCTGTTGTCCAAGAAGAGATTCAGAGAACATTCAGAGTTAAGGCCTGATTTTGAACAATGGAGCCCAACTTCTAGAAATATTATATTAACTGCTTGGAAAGCTGTAAAGGACCAGACCCATGATAAGGGTAAATGGTATTCTGAGCAAAAGTGGAGAAAGCATGAAGCCAGGCAAGAAGCAATTGTTCAGTATAGAAGGAAGGCTAAACTTGGTAAGTTACCTCATAATGCTCAGGAGCCAAGCATGTATTTCCCTAAGCCCTTTCATTATTTTGAAAGACAAAAAATAAGGGTTGAAGAGCAAAAGAAGAAAGATCTTAAGGGCAAGAAGCAAGCTGATGACACTGATGCTCCAGTTCAAGCCAAAATTCAATCAGGCAAAGTAATTGTCATCAAGGAGCCAGAGCAGCCTTAGATTAGTTTTACTAGATTTTATAACAATGTCATCTTTTGTATTAAAATCTATGTAAACTTTTGTTAAAAAAATATTGGAAGTTGAAACAAAACTGATGAATGCTCATTATATTAACATACTTATTCTGTGATGAAATATCTTTTATGTTTTGTTTTAAGTAGATACCATGTCATATAATATTATTATACATCAAAATGTGTATTTGTTATGTATGGTGTATATCATTGACTAAGGGTTATGACTTCTCCAAATAGGGGGAGATTGTTGGGTACATTGGAAAATGTGTACCTGATTTGGAGAAGCCTCACCCTACTCAATGATATACATCAAGGTGTATTTGATGTTATTTTGAGTTTATATGTGCAGGTTAAGTAAATGCAAGAATGCAGGAAAAATTTCTAAGTCCATGTGTCGACACTCAGAGAAGCTGTGTCGACACTTATGAAGGCCAGTGTCGACACTGGAGAAAAGTTGTGACGACACTTGGAGTAGATTGTGTCGACACTTGGAAAGGCTGTGTCGACACCAGAAGAAATGTGTCGACACCAAAAGAAATGTGTCGACACACAGAGGTAGTATCGACACACAGAGAAGCAAAGTCGACATCAACTGTGTCGACACCAAGAGGCAGTGTCGACACACAGAAATACTTAGTCGACATCAACTGTGTCGACACCAAGAGGCAGTGTCGACACACAGAAATACTTAGTCGGCATCAACTGTGTCGACACCAAGAGGCAGTGTCGACACACTGAAGACTTTGTCTACATCAACTGTGTCGACACACAGGACTTGTGTCGACACACTGCAGAAGTTCTACAAAGTTAAAGTAAAGAAGTACTTATGTCAACACAAAGGAGATGTGTCAACACACAGCAAGTTTCATTTAAGTTAAAAAATAGAAGACTTGTGTTGACACACAGAATCAGTGTCGACACATTCTAAAGAAGCTGTGTCGAGAAGCGGTTACTATAACAAAGGAGTTGTGTCGACACCACCAAGGCTTGTGTCGACACTTAGTTCACTTGTGTCGACACTTAGTCTACTTGTGTCGACACATGAAGAAGATCAGACTCGACACTTTCAAACAAACAGTATTTTCAAGAAGTGACTGGATGATTTGACAGCTGCGATTTCAACCGGTCTACTACAACTGTCAGAGCTGTCAGAAGGTTGTTAGAAACTGGTTCAGCCGGTTACCATGGAGGAAGGCTATATAAAGGTTTCTCGTTCAACAGAAAGTGATGATCTAGAAGAGAGAAGAATCACAATTGATGATCAATACAATACACAACTAACTAATAACAAGAAGACGACCTTCGACAGAAAATCTAAGAAGTTGGAGAGAGAGCTTCATCTAAGAAGTGCAGTTGCTGAACTAGGCTGCTAAGGAAGATTCAGATTGAGATCTCGATCTCAAGTCAGAAGCTGATAGAAGATCAACTTCACAGGAGATTCAACCCTACTGAGTTCAGATTCAAGAAGCTTTGAAGAAAGCTAAGAGAGGTTGATCTCTACCATCAAGTTCTTCCAAGAACTGTTCAAAAAGTCATCCATCCATTCTCTCTCTATCAGGGTGGTGGTAATAAACTTTGTTTAATCAAATTTCTGTAAGATCTATTATAGATCTGAGCTATAAACCTATTTTATAAAGGCTGAGTGTACGAGATTTAGATCTCTGAGTGTAGGTCTTGTTGAAGACTGAGGTAGGGCATTGTGCCTGAGTTTTAGGAGACTGTGTTCTCTGAGTGTAGGCTTATTGAAGGCTGAGGTAGGGTAGTTTGCATGAGTTGTAGGAGTGGGGACACTCTGAGTTGTAGGAACCTGGTTTGGGTTCTGAGCTACTGTAAGATCTGAGGATCTGAGGTGAAGAGAAAAATTTTGGCCGAATCTAGTACACTGCTAGATATGCAAAGAGGGAAAGTGGATGTACCCAGACCTTGGGGAACCACTATAAAAATCTGTGTGCACTCTGTGTTGAATTAATTCTGTGATTGCTGTGTTGTATAGTTGTAGAATTTACAATTTCTGGTTGATTAACAGTACAAATTTTTCTGCCTTAAAATCAAAAGAAAAAGTACACCTATTCACCCCCCCTCTAGGTGGTTAGGCACTAATTCTTTCAGTGACTTTCTTCTTTAGAAGGTTGATGATCAACTTGTTGGCGGCCTCCACTTGTTCGTTGCTGCGAGGATGATGCACAGAGGCTAATCGAAGATCCATCCCTAGCTACTTGCTGAAGTCATCTAACTCCGAGCTGGCGAATTGTGGCCCATTGTCGGTGACGATGGCGAGAGGAATCTCGAACCTGCATTCAATCCCTCCCCAAATGAAATTCTTTACAATCTGCGAAGTGGTCTTGGCCAAGGCTTTTACCTCGATCCATTTGGAGAAGTAATCGATCATGACAAGGATGAACTTCCTCTGTCCACTAGCTTGAGGAAAAGGGCCAATCAAGTCCATCCCCCAGATGGCGAAGGGCCATGGGGCAGAGATCGAGCGCAGATGTTGAGCTGGTTGTAGTTGAAGAGGCGTTAAGAGATGATATTGGGGAAATTTCTTGGAGAATGCTTCTGCATCCTTTCGAATGGTGGGCCAGAAGTATCCGTGCCTTAGAATTCTTTGTTCTAGAGTGCGAGACCCTGAGTGACTGCCACACTCTCCTGAATGAATCTCCTCCAAGACATGAGGGACTTCAACTTCTGACAAACATCAGGCCAGAGGGCCTGAGATAGTTTTACAGTAGAGCTCTCCCTCCTGCAGTAAGTAATAGTCGGCTTTGTAGCGAAACTTCCTCTGATCCCCCTTGCTGGCAAGGACCTGATATGTGGCTAGGAAGGAAAGAAACGAATTCCTCCAGGATACCCTCTGCTCGATCTCCATCATCTCCCCCTCTTTAATGAACGGTCAGAATAGTTCGGTGACAATTCCCCCAGCCTGGGGACCATATTTGGCGAGGTAGTCGGCTTCTGAATTCTCTTCTCGGGGTACATGCTCGACGAAGAAAGACTGAAACCCCCGATCAGACCTTTTAAGTATCTCTGTAGGACTGGATCATTCATCTCAAACTTGCCTCTGATCTGGGACGCGACTACCATCAAGTCGGTGAAGGATCTGATATCCCGAATTGCCAACTCCTTGGAGAGACGCAAGCCAGCCACCATAACTTCGTACTCCGCTTGATTATTCGTAACGGGGAAGAGGATCTCGACTACTTGCTCGATCCTGGTTACCTGGGAGCTAACCATCACGACTCTGGCTCCCACAGAATATCTGCCGGAAGCCCCATCCACAAACATTTTCCAGGAAACTGGACTGGAAGAGCCTTCATCTCCTTCCACCTCGGCTGAGAAGTCGGCCAGGAAATCCACAACTGCATGCGCCTTGATCGCTACCCTTGGATAGTAAGAAATATTGAACTCGCTAAGCTCCACTGTCCACTTCGCTAGTCTGCATGAATGCTCCACTCCATCCAGGATACTACGTAGAGGATGATCAGAGACGACCCTGGTGGAGTGAGCCTGAAAATAAGGACGGAGCCTCCAAGCCGAAACTACCAAAGCAAACACCAACATCTCCAAAATTGGATATCTTATTTCCACCTAACGCAGCACTCTACTCAAATATTAAACAGGGAGCTTCTTCTTGCCTTCCTCCGGGACCAACACCGAGCTAACTGCCTCTGCTCCAACTCCCAAGTATAGAAAGAGATCTTCGTTACCCCGTGGGCCTTGGAGGAGAGGAGCTTGGGTAAGCTGTTGCTTGAGCTTTTTGAATGCCTCCTCATACTCCGTGGCCCACTCGAACATCTGGTTCCCCCAATGAGTCTTGAAAAATGGAGAGCACTTCTCTCCTTCCTTGGATAAAAAATGAATAAGGCCTGCCAGCCTTCCCGTCAACCTTTGAACCTCGTTGGGATCACTCGGGGATGCCATCTCCAGAATGGCCTTTATTTTGTCTGGATTAGGTTCCACCCCCTGGGAGTGAGGAGGTGACCTAGGAACTTCCCTCTTCCTACACCGAAGACGCACTTGGCCGGGGTGAGTCACATCTTATACTTTCTCAGGGTAGCTAATCTCTCCACCAGATCCGTTATGTGCTCCGCAATGCTTTTGCTCTTGACGAGAAGATTGACTATATAGAGTTCCAAGTTCCGCTCCTTCTACTCCTTGAAGATTTGAACCATCACTCTCTGGTAAGTCGCGCCTGCATTCTTGAGCCTGAAGGGCATCATCTTGTAGCTATAGCAGCCATCGCTGGTTATGAAGGAAATTTCACGGCAGTCGGGAGGATGCATCTGGATCTGCTGATACCCTGAAAAGCATCAAGAAAACTCATCACAGGAAAGCCGACGGCGGAATCAACCACCGCATCGATTTTAGGCAAGGGGTAGCAATCCTTCGGGCAAGCTTTATTCAGCATGCAAAAATCGATACAAAGACGCCATCTGTTGAAATTTGTGAAGTGGAAGATGTTGATGGATAGGCCAGGCGGCCTAGGCGGACAGCATTGCCGGACTGGGCGGACTGGGTGGACTGCGGTCTAGTGAGAAGTCCAGTGGAAGCCGGCTGTTCTGAATGGGTTGTACGGGTGTAGTTCGCGGACTGTGCGGTCTGTTATCCTCGGATAGGACGTTGGCTGTTGGTCGAGCCATGGAGCGGCCTCAGTGGATAGAGGCTTACGGACTGGTGTACTTTACTCAGTGACCAGGTTGCAGCTTGTGCGTAACCGGCGGTTTGGCCCATGACCGCGGGTAGCTTGCGGACTGGCCTGTCCGTAGTTTGTGCTGATGCAGACTGGGCTTAGAGCTTGGCTGAGGCCTGTTGGGTACATTGGAATATATGTACCAGATTTGAAGAAGCCTCACCCTGATCAATGATATACATCAAGGTGTATTTGATGTGCTTTGAGTTTATATGTGCAGGTTAAGTAACTACAGGTATTGCAAGAAAAAGTCTAAGTCCATGTGTCGACACCTAGAGGTGAAGTGTCGACACTTATGGAGGCTTGTGTCGACACCCAGAGAAACTGTGTCGACACTTGGAGTAATTGTGTCGACACCAGGAAAGGCAGAGTCGACACCCGGAGAAAAGTGTCGACACATACAGGCAGTGTCGACACCATGTGAAGAATTGTCAACATAATCAGTGTTGACACTTAGAGGCAGTGTCGACACCCAGAGGAACTTTGTCGACATCAAATGTGTCGACACCAGGAAGCAGTGTCGACACTTAGAAGCAGTGTCGACACCCAGAGGAACTTTGTCGACATCAAATGTGTCGACACCAGGAAGCAGTGTCGACACTCAGCAAGCTACAACTAAGTTAAAGTACATGTGTCGACACAAAGGAGATGTGTCGACACTCAGCAAGTTGTCAACACAAAAAGGCATGTGTCGACACAAAGGAGTTGTGTCGACACACAGTAGAATTCAACTAAGTTCTAAAGAAGAAGTACTTGTGTCGACACACAGAATCAGTGTCGACTCATTCAACAGAAGGCTTGTGTCGACACACAGAATCAGTGTCGACACATTCTGAAGAAGCTGTGTCGAGAAGCAGTTACAACAACACAAGGAGTTGTGTCGACACTAACAAGGCTAGTGTCGACACTTAGTTCACTTGTGTCGACACTTAGACTATTTGTGTCGACACATAATGATTATCTGTCTCGACACTTTCAGACAGTTACAGAAAATTCAAGAAGTGACTGGATGACTTGACAGCTGCAATTTCAGCCGGTCTACTGCAACTGTCAGAGATGTCAGAGGTTGTTAGAAACCGGATCAGTCGGTTACCTTGAAGGAAGACTATATAAAGATCTTTATCATTAAATAGAAGACATGAAGAAGATTGATAATCAATGAAGAGAATCACTCAATCAGAAGATTGTGATCTAATAACATACATGAAGAAGACCTTCAACAGTAGATCTAAGAAGTTGGAGAGAGATAGCTCCTTCTAAGAAGTGCAGCTGCTGAACCAGACTGCTAAGTTAGATTCAGATTGTGATCTGAATCTCAAGACTGTAGTTGATTGAAGATCATCTGCACAAGAGATACAACCCTACTGCGTTCATATTCAAGAAGCTTTAAAGAAAGCTAAGGGAGGTTGATCTCTACCAAGTTCTTTCAAGAACTCATCAAGAAGCCAGTCAACTCATCTCTCTCAATCAGAGTTGTGGTTATTTACTTTTATTACATTGTATTTTTAATTTCTTGTAGGATCCTAAGGGATCTGAGTTGTAAGCCGGAATTATAAAGGCTGAGGTAGGACATTTGTGCCTAAGTGTAGGAGATACATTTCTCTGAGTTGTAGGCCTTGATTGAAGGCTGAGGTAGGGCTATTTAGCCTGAGTGTAGGTCTTGGTGAAGACTGAGTGGTAGGGCTTTGTGCCTGAGTTGTAGGAGTGGGATCACTCTGAGTTGTAGGAACCTGGTTTGGGGTTCTGAGATGTAAGATCTGAGGATCTGAGAAGAAGTGGAGAAGTTAGGCCAAATCTAGTACACTACTAGATAGGCGAAGGGGGAAAAGTGGATGTACCCAGACCTTGGGGAACCACTATAAAAATCTGTGTGCACTCTGTGAATGTTGATTTTTCTATGATTGCTGTGTTGAGATAACTATAGAATTGCATTTGCTATAAAGTATTTCTGGCTTAAAATTAAAAAGGAATAAACACCTATTCACCCCCCCTCTAGGTGGTTAGACACTATTTCTTTCAAGTGGTATCAGAGGGAGGTTCCTCAAAAAGGGACATAACTGTCTGAGTAGGATCCTGTAGGCAGATTCAAACAAATAGTAATCAAGAAAAATGGGTTCTAGTGAGAATCACAAGGAGATGGGGTCCATGAAATTGCCAATCTACAGAAAAGAGATTTTTGGCATTTGGAAAGAGAGGGTTAGACTCTTTATGGAAGCATCTGACCCAAGAATCTACATTATAGTCAAAGAAGGGGCATATGTGCCAATGAAGGTATCTATTCTAGATGCAAATCAGAGAACTCCCAAGGACTTTTCTGAAATGACTAAGGGTGAAATCATTCTGGCCACTATGGACAAGAGGGCCCAGAATATCATTCTTAGTGCAATTGATGATGCAACATTTCAGAATCTGATTCATTGTAAAACCTCTAAAGAAATGTGGGACACATTAATTGTTTATATGGAGGGATCAGAAGAAGTGAGATAAGATAGTAAGTCCTTGTTAAACCAAGAGTATGAAAGCTTCAGACAAGGAAGGTCTGATAGCATTACTGAATGCTACAAGAAATTCTATAGGATAGTCAATGAATTGATGTCCTATGGAAGAGAATTCAGCAATTATGAGTTAAATGATAAGTTCTTGAGATCCCTAACTAAGGACTGGGACACCAAGATTTGTGTCATTAGGGAAATGGCCAAACTAGCTGATATACCTCCTCCAACTTTGTTTGGAAAACTGTTATCATATGAGATGCAGTTAATGGTTAGGAAGGAGGAAGAGAAGACTACAAGAGTGGAGCACAAGGAAAGGTCTGTGGCTTTCAAGACTGAAGCCACCAGAAAGTATAGAAGCAAGTCTCCATCTCCACCTCAAATGGTTGCTGATACTGCTTCAGAAAATTCAGATAACCAGAATTCAGACAGCAATGATTCAGATGAGGATTTTGCTGCCTTCACAAGGGACTTTCAGAGATTTTTGAAGAAAAAGCAGTGGAAGTCTAAGCCTTCTACATCTAAGCCTAAGGATGATTACTATCAGAAGAGCAAGTCATCCAGGAAAGACAGGAGCAAGCCTAAGTCAAACAAGTCTACAATATCAAAGATTATTTGCTACTGTTGTAATAGGTCTGGACATGTAGTAGCTAACTGTCCAGAGAAAAGAAGAGAGTCTGCAGATAAGAAGAAGAGTCAACATCAGAGCAAGAAGGAGAAATCCTTTGTTGCAAAGAATGAGAAAACCTTGTCAGATCAGTCATCTTCAGAGTCAGAATCTGAAGCTGAGGCTTACATTGGTCTGTTTGCTGCAGATGAAGAGGAAGAGTTCCTGCAGGTACTAAACTCTATATATGAACAAGAAGACAATCAGTGCAAGGGGCTGATGGCTACTTCTAAAGGAGACAAGAGCCAGGATCAGCCTGGACCAAGTAAGGTACAAACTTATTCTTCTAGTTCAGATTTTTGTATTGAGTCAGAATCAGAGACATCAGCATCAAGTGATGTGGATGGATCTGAATCTGAAGGAGACATTCATCAGTTAATTGATGAATATAGAGTATTATTATAGGCTTTGAAGAAAGCAAAACCTTGGCCAAAATTCAGGCAAAGGAGATTGCTAGTCTTAAAATAGCTACAACAGATTTTAACAAGTTGTTAGATCAAAAATTAAATGAAGTAGCCAGACTGAAGAACATTACTGTTATTCAGATGAGTACTATTACATTTAAAAATGATCAAATTAGAAATTTGGAGATCAGTATTCAGAAAGAGAGAGATATAGTTGCAAGGTTTTCTAAACCTAAGTCTGTTTTACCTTTGATAGATGAATTTGTACCACACAAGGGTAAGACTGGATTGAGATTTACAAAACCTGCCAGGACAGCTAGGTCCAAATCTAAGGGCAAAGCTCCAGCACTAAACAAGAAGGCTGTAGTAGATAATACGGCCAGGGTTGTACCTAAACAAAGGTATAACAGATTTGAGTGGTGGTGTTGTGGCAAGATAGGCCACTTTGCCATAGATTGCTGGCACAATATAAGTGTCAAGGAGAGTAATAAACTGCCTGCTAGAAGAGCTACAGGTAGTTTTGTTAAAAGTCAAACTAACCTGCACCAAGGACCCAAGATTTATTTGGGTTCTAAGGTAAAGTAATCTATTTTGCAGGTGAGTCCAAGTGGCCATGCCCCTATATGGTACTTGGACAGTGGATGTTCCAGACATATGACTGGAACTAGGGGATTGCTGAGGGACTATACATCTATCAAGGATGGCCCTAAAGTTACCTTTGGTGGTTCAGAAAAAGGAATCATCAAAGGCTTTGGTAACATTTCTTCTAATCTAATTAATATCACTCAAGTGGCTTATGTAAATAGTTTGAAACACAACCTCATTAGTATAAGTCAGCTGAGTGATTTAGGATATGACATCTCATTTGTCAAGGATGGTTGTCATATCAAAAGGTCAAGTGATCAAAAGATCATTCTGACTGGATATAGGAAGAGGAATGTATATTGTCTTGACTTTGTATATGAGAACAATGTTTCTCCTATTTGTCTTGTAGCTGTTGAGAGAGTCTCACATTGTGTAAAGTGGCATAAGAGGCTGGCTCATCTTAACTATAAGACAATTAGTCAACTCTATAGTAAAGAGTTAGTGAGGAATGGTCCTCAAGTTAAGTGTATAAAGGATTGGATATGCTCAGCTTGTCAAAAAGGCAAGCAGACCAGATCCACCTTTAATAGCCTTGATAACAAGGATTCTGTGAGGTGTCTATACCTCTTGCATATGGATCTTTTTGGTCCTATGCCAGTTCACAGTCTAGGTAGGAAGGTCTACACATTTGTGGTTGTAGATGACTATTGAAGGTTTTCCTGGGTATTCTTCCTTAAACAAAAATCTGAAACTCCAAGTGTCTTATATAGTTTTGTTAAACAAATTCAGCATGAATTGGACAGTACTGTGGTCAAAATTAGAAGTGACCATGGCACTGAATTTCAGTCTGAGAGTATGACAAAACTGTGTGAAGATTTTGGAATATTTCAGGAATTTTCTTCACCAAGAACACCTCAGCAAAATGGAATTGCTGAAAGGAAAAAAATAGAACCTTGATAGAGGCTGGTAGAACCTTATTAAGTGACACTTCTCTCCTAGAATATTTCTGGGCTGAGGCAGTAAACACTGCATGTCATGTAATTAATAGGGCTTCTATCACCAAGAGTCACAAAAAGACCCCCTATGAGATTGTGAAGGGCAGAAAACCAAATTTATCATATTTCAGGATCTTTGGTTGTTAATGCTATATACTTAACAAGGGAAAGTCTTATCTAACCATGTTTGCTGCCAAATCCCAAGAGGGGATCTTTATTGGGTACAACAACAATAGTAAGGCGTATACGGTCTACAACTTGACTACTTAAGTTGTTGAAGAGTCTATTCATGTAGTTTTTAATGAAGCAGGACTCATTAACAGTGAATTGCCAAGTAGTGTATGCAGCTCTACAGGTGTAACTGAGAAGATGGACAAGCTCACCATGACAGAAGATTCTTCTGCAAATCAGCAAGAAGAAGATGGTGGATGCTGTCCAGGGGGAGTACATGATACTCCTGATACTGAAGTAGACCAAGGTCTGCAGCATATTGAAGAAGCTGAAGGTGTACAGCCTGATAACAGGCTGCCTCTAGCAAATAGACACCTAAAGGATCATCCAGCCAATCAAATAATTGGAGATCTCAGACAAGGGGTGCAAACAAGGAGCAGGAATCTGAGTACAATCCTTTACTCCAGTTTCCTATCCCAAGTAGAGCCAAAGAAATTTGAAGAAGCAATTCAAGACCCTCTTTGGATTGAAGCCATGCAAGAGGAGCTGAATCAATTCAAAAGATGTAAAGTCTGGGAGCTAGTTCCTAAACCCAAGAACCACAACATTATTGGAACCAAGTGGATTTTCAGGAACAAGTTGGATGAGAATGGGGTTATTATGAAGAATAAAGCAAGACTGGTTGCTAAGGGATATAGGCAGGAAGAAGGTATTGATTTTGATCAAACCTTTGCTCCAGTAGCAATACTGGAAGCAATAAGGATATTCCTTGCATATGCAACATTTCAAGGATTTAAGGTATATCAAATGGATGTTAAGTCAGCTTTTCTGAATAGAAATCTGAAAGAGGAAGTCTATGTAGAGTAGCCATCAGGTTTTGTAGATTCACTTAAACCTGATTATGTTTATAGACTTAGGAAGGCTTTTTGTGGGTTAAAACAAGCCCCTAGGGCTTGGTATGAAACCCTGTCTAGTTTCCTCATTGAGAACAAATTCTCAAGGGGGAAAATAGACAAGACTCTATTCCTTATGGAATCCAGAGGCAAGATTATCTTAGTCCAAATATATGTAGATGACATAATATTTGGGTCTACAGAAAATAGTCTTTGCAGAAAGTTTGCAAAACTTATGCAAGGACAATCTGAAATGAGCAGTATGGGGGAACTTAAGTTCTTCTTGGGTCTCCAAGTTAGACAGACTGATGATGGCTTGTCCATATGCCAGTCTAAGTTCACCCTAGAGTTGATAAAGAAGTATGGTATGAAATCATCCACTACCATGAAAACTCCTATGGGGTCAATCATGTCTCTAAACAAAGATGATGCAGGGAAACCTGTAAATGAGACTTTGTATAGAGGGATAGTTGGCTCCCTACTGTATTTGACTGATAGTAGACCAGATATCATGTATGCTACATGTGTCTGTGCTAGGTACCAAGTTTGCCCTAAAGAATCTAATTTGACTGCAGTCAAAAGGATTTTGAGATATTTTAAGGGCACACCTTATCTAGGCCTTTGGTACCCTAGGAATAGAGATTTTGTACTGACAGGTTATTCAGATGCAGAATTTGCAGGCTGCAAGGAAGATAGGAAGAGTACAACTGGAACCTGTCAATTTCTAGGTGGAAGGCTGGTGTCATGGAGTAGCAAGAAGCAGACTAGTGTGGTCATCTCCACAGCTGAGTCAGAGTATGTTGCTGCAGGAAGCTGCTGTGCACAACTTCTATGTATTCAACATCAGCTAGAAGATTATGGTATTCAAGTAAGTAGAACACCTTTATTTTGTGATTCTACTAGTGCCATTTCTATTGCAAATAATCCTGTCTCTCATAGTAGGACTAAGCACATAGAAATAAAATATCATTTTCTTAGAGAATATGTAGAAAAAGGAGATATCTCCCTAGAGTATGTTAGAACAGATAATTAGTTAGCTGATATGTTCACTAAACCCCTAGATGAAACCAAATTCAATAATTTTAAAATTGAATTAGGGATGATAAACTTAGAATAGTTTAAAACTTGGCTAAGTAAAATAGTGTCGACACATAGAGTTGTCTGTGTCGACACATAGAGTAGGTCTCGACATTTCAGAGAAATGGTATCGACACATCTAGATAGTCTGTGTCGATACTTCAGATATTTAGTGTCGACACATCCAGAGTAGGTGTCGACACATCCAAGGTGGTGTCGACAATTAGAATTTACATAGAATTCGTCGAGTAGCGTCTCGACTAATCGTCGAGCTGAGATGTATATGTGTCGACAAATATATTCTGTCGACTATATTTTTGTCGACACATAGTTGTCGAGACATTAGAAGTAAGTGTCGACACTTTTCCACAGTGTCGACACATTTCAAGTAGTTTGACGCGCCTTTTCACCTTTAATTTTAGAAAGGTATAAATAGGTTTTCACCATTGTTTGTCGACACGCTCACCATAGTTTCGAGACCAAACTTGTGTGTCGACATCTCTCTCCTCTAAATTCAAAATTTCTTCAAACCCTAATGGAGCCCAAGCTAGAAGAGAACATTAATGAAGGTTATGAGCTGGTCCGACACGCCTTTGATGACGCGGAACCAGAAATCAAAGGTGTGATAACCCTAGTTGCAGAGACTGGGTTGGAGTATCTTGTATCAGAACCAATCAAGATCTGGAAGAAAGAGGTCCTTGAATTCCTGAGTGCAGCTACTCTTGATGAATCTGGACTCAAGATTAAGTACATAGTTCATGGAGCAAAGGTGAAGGCCACCCATAAGAATCTTAGAAAAGTTCTACATCTTCCTAGAACTAAAGAAGAGGAAGATGTATCTGCTTCAAAGTCAAGGGAAGCACTGGGATGGTGTGGACTTGATTCAAACCTGAAAATTGGATCAGTCTTCAACAGGAAAGGGATGAACATACAAGGAAAATTCTTATCTGAAATAGTTGGCAAGGTCATTCTGAGCAAGCCTGGAGAACATGATAGAATTTCAGCTCATATGTTCAGTTTGATGACCAGGATAATTTTCAAACTTAAAACTGATTGGTCAGTAGTACTGTTTGAAAAGATAAAAGAGAGTTTGAAGAAGCCCAATTTGGGTAGAATTCTGAGTTTATACTTAGCTGGAAGTATACCTGAAGTGATGAACCAAGCTGCAGGTTCTAAGATAAACCATATGAGGAGAATGGATGTAAGGATTATCTCAAGGTGGGATAAAGTGTTGACAAAGGAATTGCCAACTCCAGAAAAGGAAACACCTCAGAAGAAGAAGATGAAGAAAGCCATTGTGGCTCAAGAATCCTCAAGTAGCTCAGAGGAGCAAGTGATTTTTAGTTCTGATGATGAAGAAGGAAGAGATGCTGGATAGTCACCAGCATGACAAGAAGATGCTCAGAGGCAGGGGGAGCTACCATCAGCTAGCCCTATTCATCTGGATCCACTCCAGGGGGAGCCTCTACATGTGGATGAGCCAACTCAATTAGAGAGTGAAAGGGCTACCCAAACAATTCTAGAGGTAATCACTGAAGTTAATCAATTTAATTTTAATATTAAGGATGAAGTTTTGACTGAATCATTACTTAATGTTGATCAGCAAACCCAGATACATAGTCAACCACAGGATGTGGTCATGGAGGACACATCTGTTGTTGATAAAGAGGTATCAAATGCTCCTGAGCTCAGAGGTTCTCCAGTTCAACCTCAACAGGAGTTTACACTGGAAGAGTTGTTCCCTGAACTTTTACAGTCTGACTTTGAGGGAGAGAAAGCAGCTGTTGAAGGGGAGCAGGTAGAACTTGAGGGGGAGCAAGTAGAGGGGACTGCTACAATAGAGACTGAAGAGAAACGAAATGCTGAGGAGCTACCAAGGACTGAGAAGGATTTACCTCCTAGTCCTAAGGACAGGGTAGACATAGCCTGTACTTCTGCCTCAGAGGATGAAGAGGCTGCTAGAGCCAAGAGAAGAAAATTTCAAGTCTTCAAGAGAAGAATCCAGACCTACAAAAAGGCTCTGCAAACCATTGTTCCACAACAAGCCCCAACTACTGACTATAGTTCATTGTTGGTGGCATTGCAAATTAAAATGGATGAGCAAAGGCAAGCTCTAGAGAAGTATATGGATGAAAGTCATAAATCACTTCAATTTGATCTGGCACAAGACATAAAATCTATAAGATTTGAAGTGAATCAAACCAAGAAGGAAATGACTGATTGTTTCCATAAAGGAGGCAATGCAGTGGTCTATCTGGCTACTCAACAAGAGAATCTCAAAACTCAGGTTGATGACATTGTAGTGAAACAAGGTTATGTACTGCAAAATCAACTAAGAATGAATGATAATCTCACTGAGTCCCATAATGCTATAGTCACTGAGATGCAGAATATTTCCAATGCACAAAATGTGGCTAGGACAACAGCTCGAGAAGAATTTGATCAGCATCTACAAGAGAGTCTCACTGCCATTAAAACTGTTATTGCAGATTCTCAGACAGCTATTTCTGCCTAGCTTCAGAAGTTCAAACCATTTTATAGGGATGGTGTTAACTATCTGAATGCTCAAATCAGATTTCAAAAGGTTGATCTTAGGGATCATATAGAAAGAGAAGTCATAAAGGGGGAGAGGGTGTTAGTCAAAGCAGGCTCTGATCATGCAAAATGGATTTCAAACTCCATCAGAGCGACCCTGGGATATCCACCTTTATGTGATGATGATAATGTGGCAGAATCTGGGCTTAATCCTGCATATCTTGGAGGAGAACAAGCTGAAGTAGCTCAAGTGATATATCCTCCTCCAGATTTTGATATGATACATCAGGAGGAACAATCCATGTATAGTCCTCCTGAGGGTAATCAGAATGTCATTCTTGAGAAAGTAGTACAGCCTGTTCCAGAGGCAATAATAAAAGAACAAGAAGCCCAATTATCTAAGAAGAGGTTCAGAGAGTAGGCTGAACTAAGGCCAGACTTTGAGCAATGGAGCCCCACATCTAGAAATATCATTCTAACTGCTTGGAAAGCTGCAAAGGACAATGTTCTAGATAGGGGCAAGTGGTATTCAGACCATGAATGGAGAAAACATGAAGCTAGGCAAGAGGCCATAGTTCAATACAGGAGGAAAGCTAAACTGGGAAAGCTACCTCCTAATACACTGGAGCCTATCAAGTATTTTCCAAAGCCTTATCATTATTTTGAAAGATAGAAGATAAGGGCTGAAGAACAGAAAAAGAAAGATCTTGAGGGAAAGAAGCCTGTAGATGACAATGAAGCTCCAGTGCAAGCAAAGATTCAATCTGGAAAAGGCATTGTTATCAAGGAGCCAGAGCAGCCTTAGGATAGAATCTTCTTAAGTTTACAATCTTGTAATCATTTGCATTAAACTCCATGTAAACTTTTGATTAATGAAAATGCTGAAAGTTGTAACAAAACTATGCTTGATGTGCAAATTATTACATTGTTTTCTCTGTGATGATTATGTATACTTGTTTTTTTAAGTAATTACCCTGTCATATAATACAGCTATACATCATAATTGAGTATTTGTTATGTATGGTGTATATCATTGACTAAGGGTTATGAATTCTCCAAATAGGGGGAGATTGTTGGGTACATTGGAATATATGTACCAGATTTGAAGAAGCCTCACCCTGCTCAATGATATACATCAAGGTGTATTTGATGTGCTTTGAGTTTATATGTGCAGGTTAAGTAATTGCAGGTATTGCAAGAAAAAGTCTAAGTCCATGTATCGACACCTAGAGGTGAAGTGTCGACACTTATGGAGGCTTGTGTCGACACCCAGAGAAAACTGTGTCGACACTTGGAGTAATTGTGTCGACACCAGGAAAGGCAGAGTCGACACCAGGAGAAAAGTGTCGAAACATACAGGCAGTGTCGACACCATGTGAAGAATTGTCAACATAATCAGTGTCGACACTTAGAGGCAGTGTCGACACCCAGAGGAACTTTATTGACATCAAATGTGTCGACACCAGGAAGCAGTGTCGACACTTAGAGGCAGTGTCGACACCCAGAGGAACTTTGTCGACATCAAATGTGTCGACACCAGGAAGCAGTGTCGACACTCAGCAAGCTACAACTAAGTTAAAGTACATGTGTCGACACAAAGGAGATGTGTCGACACTCAGCAAGTTGTCAACACAAGAAGGCATATGTCGACACCAAGGAGTTGTGTCGACACACAGCAGAATTCAACTAAGTTCTAAAGAAGAAGTACTTGTGTCGACACACATAATCAGTGTCGACACATTCAACAGAAGGCTTGTGTCGACACACAGAATCAGTGTCGACACATTTTGAAGAAGCTGTGTCGAGAAGCAGTTACAACAACACAAGGAGTTGTGTCGACACCAACAAGTCTAGTGTCGACACTTAGTTCACTTGTGTCGACACTTAGACTATTTGTGTCGACACATAATGACTATCTGTCTCGACACTTTCAGACAGTTACAGAAAATTCAAGAAGTGACTGGATGACTTGACAGCTGCCATTTCAGCCGGTCTACTGCAACTGTCAGAGATGTTAGAGGTTGTTAGAAACCAGATCAGCCAGTTTCCTTGAAGGAAGACTATATAAAGATCTTTATCCTTCAACAGAAGACATGAAGAAGATTGATAATCAAGGAAGAGAATCACTCAATCAGAAGATTGTGATCTAACAACATACAAGAAGAAGACCTTCAACAGAAGATCTAAGAAGTTGGAGAGAGAGAGCTTCTTCTAAGAAGTGCAGCTGCTGAACCAGGCTGCTAAGTTAGATTCAGATTGTGAACTGAATCTCAAGACTGCAGTTGATTGAAGATCATCTGCACAAGAGATATAACCCTACTGAGTTCATATTCAAGAAGCTTTGAAGAAAGCTAAGGGAGGTTGATCTCTGCCAAGTTCTTTCAAGAATTCATCAAGAAGCCAGTCAACTCATCTCTCTCAATCAGAGTTGTGGTTATTTACTTTTATTACATTGAATTTTTAATTTCTTGTAGGATCCTAAGAGATCTGAGTTGTAAGCCTGAATTCTAAAGGCTGAGGTATGGCATTTGTGCCTGAGTGTAGGAGATACATTTCTCTGAGTTGTAGGCCTTGATTGAAGGCTGAGGTAGGGTTGTTTAGCCTGAGTGTAGGTCTTGTGAAGACTGAGTGGTAGGGCTTTGTGCCTGAGTATAGGAGTGGGATCACTCTGAGTTGTAGGAACCTGATTTGGGGTTCTGAGCTGTAAGATCTAAGGATCTGAGAAGAAGTGGAGAAGTTAGGCTAAATCTAGTACACTACTAGATAGGCGAAGGGGGAAAAGTGGATGTACCCAGACCTTGGGGAACCACTATAAAAATATGTGTGCACTCTGTGAATGTTGATTTTTCTGTGATTGTTGTGTTGAGATAACTATAGAATTGCATTTGCTGTAAAGTATTTCTTCCTTAAAATTAAAAAGGAATAAACACCTATTCACCTCCCCCCCCCCCTCTAGGTGGTTAGGCACTATTTCTTTCAAGGCCATGTCGAGCTCTGGTGATATATCAGGTGTTTTTGCTGTGCATGGCTTTGCCGGACTGGTGTGTGGAGTCCGCCAGGTGGCTATTGCGTTGGACCGGTGGCAAGTAGCTTGCGGACTACTTCTCTTGGCGGAGTGTTGGCGGTCTGTGTTGCTTGATTGGCGGACAGGAGTTTTGTGCCCGCCATGCTCGCATTTGGCCTTTGGTGATTCTGGACTTGGTCACACTCTGTGCCAAGACCAGGGTGTCCGCAGTATCCGCCAAGTCCGCTGATTGACCGGGCGGACTGTTGCTAACTCTGCCTTTGGTCGTGGACTTGTGGCGGATGGAGGCTTGAGTCTTGCGGACTGCCTCGGGTATGTGCGGACAATCACTGAAGGGGGTTTGCTGTCCTGCAGTGGCTGTAGGCTTTGCGGGCTGATGCCTTGTCCGCATAGCTTGGGCGGACTATTGTGAGTTCGCCAAAGGTTCCTTGCTCCTGGCGGTTTATCCTTGGTATCCGGCTATGACCTTGCGGACTCGGCGGACGGTGTTTTTTGCTATCGCGCGGGCTAGGGCGGTGTCGCTATCTCTAGGGCGGTGACCACACTCCTCACCTCGCCTATAAATAGGACCCCCCTGGCACATCTACAGTAACGGAGTGAACAGTAAGTGGGGACTTGGTCAAGGGCTGCGGTCTCAGTTTGTCTGTCCGCACGGATTGATTCAGGGCTGACGGTTTGCTATGTGCAGGTCGTGCGGGTAACTTCAAGGAGCCAGGAGCTTGGCTTTGACTTCGGTCAAGTACTTGGAAGTGTGCGGTCTCTGCGGATTCAGTAGGTCGCTCTGCGGCTTGTCAGTGCTCTGCTTCAACTTTATCAAGTTCAATAACCTGTCTGCCGGTCTCAGGCGGGTAGGCGGCGGTCTGTTCCTCTGTTCCTCAGCAGGAGGCGAAAAACGGTGTGTCCGCGCGGCCTCGCGGCTTCGGCGGACGCCGTGTCTTTTCGGTAGATTGTAGGGTTAAGCTCGGGCGACTTCGGCGGACTCGGCGACCTCGGCGGTCTCGGCGGACTCCGGTGCTGTCTGCTCGGCTTGTTTTGTTGAACTTTCTGTTATAGCTTGTGTACTAGCGAAATCATGTCTCGCTACGTATACTTCGCCTTGTAAAGAAGTGGAATGTATAAAAGATCTGCTTGTGCCTCCATTGTCTCCATTGTTTGTTGGTGATAACCTTTGTTCCTTGGTTTTCCGCTAGTTCAAAGTGTGAACTGGGTAGTGCCGAAGATATTAATTTGGCGTTTGGGCTACCTTGCTGACCACTTTGAGAAAATATAACATGGTATAAGAGGGAGGTTCGGTTGCGTGAACAGTGATCAGCTAGTGTTGTTACTCTGTGCTTGAGTGGTGATCAACCTGTGTTATTGGTCGGAGCTTCTGAAAGGTGACCAACAGGTGTTGCAATGGAAGGGAGCTATACAAGAGGTCTGGGCATTGAACTCTTAATGCCGACTAACTTCAAGAAGTGGAGGTCGTGCTTGAAGAGTTATCTTCTAGGCGAGGAGCTATGAGATGTCGTTGGTGGTGACGACAGGCAGGAAGTGACAGTTGCTTTTAGTACTGCTGAGCAGGTTCGGCTCTGGAGAAGAACAAATGCTAAGGCGAAGTTCATTCTCAAGAGGGTCGTGTCACCAGAACTGTTTGATCACATCATTGGATGTGAGTCGGCTGCTGATATTTGGACAACCATTGATGAGTTGTTCAATAGGAAGAATGTGGCGCGGCTGCAGTTTCTGGAGAATGAGTTGGCTAGAACAACTCAGGGAAACCTTTCCATCTCGAAGTACTTCTTAAAGATGAAGAGCTTGTGTGCTGAGCTGTCGGCACTGGATCCTGATGAGCCGATCTCTGAGGCAAAGATGAAAAGGCACATAATCCGCGGCTTGCGAAAGGAGTATGTGGCCTTTGTGACATCTGTTCAAGGTTGGGCTACTCAGCCCTCTCTGCTGGAGCTTGAGAACCTGCTTGCCTCACAGGAGAGCTTGGTAAAGCAGATGGCTGGAGTTAACATCAATCAGGAAGGCAGTGAAGCTCTCTTCTCACGCAAGAAGAAAGGATGGGAAGGGAAGAAGAAGAAAAAGCATGTCGCTGGTGAGAAGGAGCTTTCATCTTCACTTCAGCCGGAGAGGAGCAATTCTCCTAAGGACTGGAAGAAGAACCTGAAGTGCTACCGGTGTCATCAGCGAGGGCACTTCAAGCGGGACTGCAAGGTCAAGCTGCAGCCTGGGCATGCTGCGGGAAAGGAGGAAGCTTGCTCGAGAAGAAGCAGGATGGGGCGGAGCTTTCATGACAGGCACTTGTGTCCGGGCCTTGTCTATTGAGGACTTCAATAGCGAGTGGATTGTGGACTCCGGGTGTGGTCATCACCTCACCGGAGACAAGTCGAAGTTCACCTTCATGCATGCACACTCAGGTAACGAAGCTATTATCACTGCTGATAATATTGTTTATGCAGTAGAGAAAGAGGGGGTCGTGTCTTTGGGTAGTGATCAGGGGCCGCTCATGTTAAGGAGTGTGTATCACGTACCGGGCATGAAGAAAAACCTCTTCTCGGTGACCAATGCAGTGGATGCTGGTTATCACGTTTTGTTTGGGCCAACAGACGTGAAGTTCCTTCGCAACATATCAGCGGCTAAGACAGATGTTGCACATGTAGGGATGAGGGTGAAGAACTTTTTTGTTCTTGCCACCAATGCTTATGTTTATAGAATGAGGGCCAATGATAGCGTTATTATCTGGCATGCGAGGTTGGGGCATATAGGCATGGACAAGCTAAAGGCAATGGCTAGTAGAAGTTGGTGAAGGGGTTGTCGAAGTTGTCCTCCTTTGGTGACGGGCATGTTTGCGCGGGCTGTCAATACGGTAAGGCACATTGCCTTCCGTTTGAAAAATCACAAACAAGGAGCAAGAAACCATTGGAGTGCATTCATGGCGACTTGATGGGACCAACGGTCACTGCCAGCCTTGGAGGTAGCAAATACATGCTTGTCTTGGTTGATGACTACTCAAGGTATACTTGGGTGTACTTCATGAAGGAGAAGTCAGAAGCTTTCCGGTTGTTTGTGGAGTTCAAGGAGTTGGTGGAAGGCCGGCTTGGCTTGCGGATCAAGAAGCTGAGAACTGATAACGGTGGTGAGTTTGTCTCCTCCGAGTTTTCTAACTTCTGCAGGAAGCACGGGATCCAACGAGAGCTCACGTGTGCTCACACTCCACAACAAAATGGAGTAGCGGAGCGGAAGATCCGTCATTTGACGGAGACTTGCAAATGATGGCTTCATACGAAAGACATCCCAAGGTCCTTTTGGGCAGAGGGGATGTCTTGTGCTTCTTATGTCATCAACCGGATGCCGCTCAGCCCTATCAACATGAAGACTCCTTTTGAGTTGTTGCTGAAGGAGAAGCCGAGTGTGGGGACACCTTAGGGTGTTCGGTTCAACTTGCTACGTGCATGTACCGGATTCTTTGCGGATAAAGCTGGATGCGAAGGCAAGGAAACTTGTCTTTGTTGGCTACGATGAGCGGAAGAAGGGATGGAAATGCATGGATCCTACGACGAAGAAGTGTTCGTGGTGTCAAGAGACGTTGTCTTTGACGAGCTGACGTCGTATGGAGGTGGCTGGGTTGAGCTAACCGGAAGTAGCATGGTTGATGATGCAACGGTGGTAGCTGCTGAAGGCCTGGAAGAGGAGCTTGATGTTTCACCAGCAGCTCCTGTTGCTTCTAACTCCGAGGCTGAGCCTTCTGGCTCAGGAAGCAGGGGGAGTTCTGCCCAAAGTTTGCCCCAAGTAGGAGTTGAGATTGAAGAAGCAACGGAGGTTGTGAGCAAGGAGACAACCCTTCGGAGATCGAAGAGGGTTATTAAGCCTCCGGCTCGGTACTGTGATGGGAATGCAGTGAGCTTTGTCTCCTGCTTCTTTGCAGGTCCTCTGGATGAGCGAGAGCCTGCAAACTTCAACGAGGCCACTGGAGTTAAGGAGTGGGAAGACGCCATGAAGGAAGAGATTGATACTCTGAAGAAGAATGAAAACATGTGATCTTGTGCCCAAGGTTGATGGCATTACTTCGGTTACTTGCAAGTGGGTGTATAAGTTGAAGAAGAAGGTTGATGGGAGAATTGATAGGTTCAAGGCTCGCCTGGTCGCTAGAAGGATTCTCGCAGCAGTATGGAGAAGACTATGAGGAGATGTTTAGTCCAGTGGAGAAGATGACTTCAGTTAGAGTGTTGACGGCCTTGGCAGCTAGCAAGGGATGGAGAATGTGGCAACTCGATGTGAAGAATGCCTTTCTTTACGGAGAGATTGACAAGGACATCTTCATGGATCAGCCGCTCGGATTTATTTCTGAAGATCATCCAGACTATGTCTGCAAGCTCAGGAAGGCTCTCTATGGGTTGAAGCAAGCTCCTAGAGGTTGGTATGGGAAGATTGCAGAGTACTTACAATTCTGTGGATACCTTGCTTCCAACTCAGATTCAAGCTTGTTCATCAAGAAGAAGGGGGAGATTCTAGTCTTGGTCCTACTGTATGTGGATGACATGATCATCACAGGGAACTCGGAGGGGGAAGTAGCAAGGCTCGGGGCTGAGCTTGTTATACGCTTCGAGATGAAAGACTTGGGAGAGCTTCATCACTTTCTCGGTCTTGAAGTGGAGAGGAAGGAGTGCGGGGTTCTCATTTGCCAGAAAGGGTATGCAGATCGTATTGTGAAGCGGTTTGGCATGGGCGAAGGGAAGAAGTGCTCTACTCCACTGGAATGTATGCTGAAGCTGCGGAAAGATGAGGGAAGGGTTCTTCATGATCCCTTGGTGTTCAGGGCTCTTGTTGGGAGCTTGATCTACTTGACGATTACAAGGCCAGACATTGCTTATGTTGTTGGCCGAGTAAGTCATTTCATGGCTGAACCAAGGAAACCTCATCTGGTGGTGGCAAATTACAACTTGAAGAATGTCAAGGCTACTTCTGACATGGGACTTCTCTATATAAGGGACTCGGAGTTTGCTTTGCTGGGTACACGGATGCTGACTATGGCGGTGATTCGGATGATCGAAGGTCCACTTCAGGTTATGTGTTCACTTGCGGTTCAGCTGGCATCTCGTGGTGTAGCAAGAAGCAGGACTCGGTGTCAGTCTCAACTACGGAGGCAGAGTATAAGGCTACGGCCTTGGCTGCTCGGGAAGTCATCTGGTTGAGGAATCTTATAGAGGATGTTGATGAAGAAGTGCAAGGGCCTACTTTACTCCGGGGTGACAATGAGAGTGCTCTCAAACTATTTAATAATCCAGTATGTCACGCCAGGACCAAACATATAAAGATTGATCACCACTTCATCAGGGAGGTGTTGGAGGGATCTCTGCTGGTCGGGCATGTTCGGAGTGAAGATAATCTTGCTGACATCTTCACGAAGCCGCTTTCGAAGGGCCCTTTGAGAGGTTGCGCAGCTTGCTTGGCTTGATCACCACTTCCCACTTCAAGGGAGAGTGTTGAAATTTGTGAAGTGGAAGTGGTTGATGGACAGGCCGGGCGGCCCTGGGGTGGAGGACAGCGGGTTGGCGGACTGGCTGCAGACTGGGGGCGGACCTGCGGTCACTAGCTGATGAAGTCCAGTGGATAGCGGCTGTTGCTGAGAGGGCTGTATGGGTGTAGTCCGCGGACGTGCGGTCTGTTATCCCGGATTGGACGTTGGCTGTTGGTCTAGCCATGGAGCGGCCTCTGCGGATAAAGGCTTGCGGACTGGTGTACTTTGCTCAGTGACCAGGTTGTAGCTTGTGTATAACCAGCGGTTTGGCGCATGACAGCGGGTAGCTTGCGGACTGGCCTGTCCGCAGTTTGTGCTGATGCGGACTGGGCTTAGAGCTTGGCTGAGGCCTTGTCGAGCTCTGGTGATACAGCAGGTGTTTTTGCTGTGGATGGCTTTGGCTGACTGGTGTGTGGATTCCGGCAGGTGGCTATTGCGTTGGACAGGTGGCAAGTAGCTTGCGGACTGCTTCTCTTTGGCGGAGTGTTGGCGGTCTGTGTTGCTTGATTGGCGGACAGGAGTTTTGTGCCCGCCATGCTCGCATTTGGCCTTTGGTGATTCTGGACTTGGTCACACTTTGTGCCAAGACCATGGTGTCCGCATTATCCGCCAAGTCCCTGTTGACTGGGCGGGACTGTTGCTAACTCTGCCTTTGGTCGTGGACTTGTGGCGGATGGAGGCTTGAGTCTTGCGGACTGCCTCGGGTATGTGCGGACAGTCACTGAAGGGGTTTGCTGCCCTGCAGTGGCTGTAGGCTTTGCGGGCTGATGCCTTGTCCGCATAGCTTGGGCGGACTGTTAAGAGTTCGCCAAAGGTGCCTTGCTCCTGGCGGTTTATCCTTGGTATCCAGCTAAGTCCTTGCGGACTCGGTGGACGGTGTTTTTTGCTAATGCGCGGGCTAGGGCGGTGTCACTATCTCTAGGGCGGTGACCACACTACTCACCTCGCCTATAAATAGGACCCCCCTGGCACATCTACAGTAACGAAGTGAACAGTAAGTGGGGGCTTGGTCAAGGGCTGCGGTCTCAGTTTGTCTGTCCGCGCGGATTGATTCAGAGCTGACGGTTTGTTGTGTGCAGGTCGCGCGGGTAGCTTCAAGGAGCCAGGAGCTTGGCTTTGACTTCGGTCAAGTACTTGGAAGTGTGTGGTCTCTGCGGATTCAGCAGGTCACTCTGCGGCTTGTCAGTGCTCTGCTTCAACTTTATCAAGTTCAATAACCTGTCCGCCGGTCTCACGCGGGTAGGCGGCGGTTTGTTCCTCTGTTCCTCAGCAGGAGGCGAATAACGGTGTGTCCGCGCGGCCTCGCGGCTTCGGCGGATGCCGTGTATTTTCGGCGGATTGCAGCGTTAAGCTCAGGCGACTTCGGCGGACTCGGCGACCTCGGCGGTCTCGGCGGACTCCGGTGCTGTCTGCTCGGCTTGTTTTATTGAACTTTCTATTATAGCTTGTGTACTAGCGAAATCATGTCTCGCTACGTATACTTCACCTTATAAAGAAGTGGAATGTATAAAAGATCTGCTTGTGCCTCCATTGTCTCCATTGTTTGTTTGGTATAACCTTTGTTCCTTGGTTTTCCGTTGGTTCAAAGTGTGAACTGGGTAGTGCCGAGGATATTAATTTGTCGTTTGGGCTACCTTGCTGACCACTTTGAGAAAATTTTAACACCAGCTCCCTCCGGGCTTCTTCACCATTACAATATTGGAGACCCAGCCTGGATACTGGTGTTAAATTTTCTCAACGTGGTCAGCAAGATAGCCCAAACGCCAAATTAATATCTTCGGCAATACCCAGTTCGCACGTTGAACCGGCGGAAACCAAGGAATAGAGGTAAATCCCAACAAACAATGGAGGCACAAACAGGTCTATTAACATTCACTTCTTTACAATCCGAGGCATACATAGAGAGACATGATTTCGCTAGTATAACAGCTGTAAACAGAAAGCACCAAAAACAAGCCGGGGACAGCATCGGAGTCCGCCAGACCGCGAGGTCACCGAGGTCGCCGAGTCCGCTGATAACGCCCGCACTTAGCTGCAGTCCGCCGAATCACCACGAAGTCCGCCGAAGCCGCGAGGCCACGCGGACACACCATTATTCGCCTCCTGCTGAACCTGAACTGAGGAACACCCCCTACCCGCCTGAAACTGGCGGACATGTTATTGAGGCTGGCAAAGTTGAAACAGAACTGACAAGCCGCAGAGCGACCTCCTGCTGAGTCCGCAGAGACCGCACACTTCCAAGCACTTGACCGAAGTCACAGCCAACTCCTGGCTCCTTGAAGATATCCGCGCGACCTGCACACAGCAAACCGTCAGCCTAAAAAATCCGCACGGACTGACAAACACAGACCGCAGCTCCTTGCACACCCCAACTTACTGTTCACTCAAGTTACTTAGGTTACTGTAGATGTGCCAGGGGGGTCCTATTTATAGGCAGGGTGAGGAGTGTGGTCACCGCTCAAGAGATAGCAACACCGCCCCAACCCTATCCGCAGACACCAGGCCGTATAGTCCGCGGACTCCATGCAACAACCCAGCTCAGAAGACAACCGGCTTCTCACTAGACCTTCCACCAGCCGCACATCACAGTCCGCCCAGTCCGCCTAGTCAGCCAATGCTGTCCGCCCCAGGCCGCCCGGCCTGTCCCGTCACCCACTTCCACTTCACAAATTTCAACACTCCCCCTTGAAGTGGGAAGTGGTGACCAAGCCCAGAAAGCTGCGCAGACATTCAAAAGGCCCCTTCGACACGGCTTCGTGAAGATGTCAGTAAGATTATCTTCACTCCGAACATGCCCGACCACAGAGACCCTTCCAACACCTTCTCCCTGATGAAATGGTGATCAATCTCTATATGCTTGGTCCTGGCGTGACACACTGGATTGTTAACCAGTTTGAGAGCACTCTCATTGTCACCCCGGAGTAAAGTAGGCCCTTGCACTTCTTCATGAACATCCTCTATAAGCCTCCTCAACCAAACGGCTTCCCGAGCAGCCAAGGCCGAAGCCTTATACTCCGCCTCCGTGGTTGAAACTGACACCGAGTCCTGCTCTTGCTACACCACGAGATGCTAGCTGAACCGCAAGTGAACACATAACCTGAAGTAGACCTTCGATCATCCGAATCACCGCCATAGTCAGCATCCGTGTACCCGAGCAACGCAAACTCTGCGTCCCTTCTATAGAGGAGTCCCATATCAGAAAAGCCTTGACATACTTCAGAATTCCCTTTGCCGCCACTAGATGAGATTACCTTGGTTCAGCCATATACCGACTTACTCGGCCAACAGCATAAGCTATATCCGGCCTTGTAATCGTCAGATAAATCAAGCTCCCAACAAGAGCCCTGAACACCAAGGATCATGAAGAACCCTTCCCTCATCCCATCGAAGCTTCAGCCCAGATTCTAGTGGAGTAGGCACTTCTTCCCTTCGCCCATGCAAACCGCTTCACAATACGATCAGCATACCCTTTCTGGCAAATGAGAACCCCGCACTCCTTCCTCTCCACTTCCAGACCGAGAAAGTGATGCAACTCTCCCAAGTCTTTCATCTCGAAGCGTATAGCAAGCTCAGCCCTGAGCCTTGCTACTTCCTCCTCCGAATTTCCTGTGATGATCATGTTATCCACATACAGTAGGACCAAGACTTGAAGCTCCCCCTTCTTCTTGACGAACAAGCTTGAATCCGAGTTGGAAGCAAGGTATCCACATAATTGCAAGTACTCTGCAATCTTCCCATACCAAGCTCTAGAGCTTGCTTCAACCCATAGAGAGCCTTCCTGAGTTTGCAGACATAGTCCTGATGCTTCTCAGAGACAAAACCAAGCGGCTGATCCATGAAGATGTCCTTGTCAATCTCTCCGTAAAGAAAGGCATTCTTCACATCGAGTTGCCACAACCTCCATCCCTTGCTAGCAGCCAAGGCGATCACCACTCTTACAGAAGTCATCTTCGCAACTGGACTGAATGTCTCCTCATAGTCTTCTCCATACTGCTGTGAGAATCCTCTAGCGACCAGGCGAGCCTTGAACCGATCAATGCTCCCATCAGCCTTCTTCTTCAACTTATACACCCACTTGCAAGTAACCGGAGTAATGCCATCAACCTTGGGCACAAGGTCCCAGGTTTCATTCTTCTTCAGAGCATCAATCTCTTCCATCATGGCATCTTCCCACTCCTTCACTCCAGTGGCCTCGTTGAAGTTTGCAGGCTCTCGCTCATCCAGAGGACCTGCAAAGAAGCAGGAGACAAAGCTCACTGCATTCCCATCACAGTACCGAGCCGGTGGCTTAACCACCCTCTTCGATCTCCGAAGACACGGCTCCTTGCTCACGGCTTCCTTTGCTTCTTCAGGCTCCATTCCTACCTGGGGCAAGCATTGAGCAGTGCTCCCCCTGCTTCCTGAGCCAGAAGGCTCAGCCTCGGAGTTCGAAGCAACAGGAGCTGCTGGTGAAACAGCAAGCTCCTCTTCCAAGCCTTCAGCAGCCTCCACCGGTGCTTCATCAACCTTGCTACTTCCGGTTAGCTCCACCGAGCCACCTCCATATGATGTTAGCTCGTCAAAGACAACATCTCTTGACACCACGAACTTCTTCGTCACAGGGTCCATGCATTTTCATCCCTTCTTCCGCTCATCATAGCCAACAAAGACAAGTTTCCTTACATTCGCATCCAGCTTTGTCCGTGAAGCATCCGGGACATGCACGTAGCAAGTTGAACTGAACACCCTAAGGTGTCCCACACTCGGCTTCTCCTTCAGCAACATCTCAATAGGAGTCTTCATGTTGATAGGGCTGAGTGGCATCCGGTTGATAACATAAGCAGCACAAGACATTCCCTCTGCCCAAAAGGACCTTGGGATATCTTTCGCATGAAGCCAGCATTTGCAGGTCTCCGTCAAATGTCGGATCTTCCGCTCCGCTACCCCATTTTGTTGTGGAGTGTGAGCACAAGTAAGCTCTCGTTGGATCCCGTGCTTCCTGCAGAAGTTAGAAAACTCGGAGGAAACAAATTCACCCCCGTTATCAGTTCTAAGCTTCTTAATCCGCAAGCCAAGCCGCCTTCTACCAACTCCTTGAACTCCACGAACAAACGGAAGGCTTCCGACTTCTCCTTTAAGAAGTACACCCAAGTATACCTTGAGTATTCATCAACCAAGACAAGCATGTATCTACTTCCACCAAGGCTGGCAGTAACAGTCGGTCCCATCAGGTCGCCATGAATACACTCCAATGGTTTCTTGCTCCTTGTTTGTGATTTATCAAACGGAAGGCGATGTACCTTACCGTATTGATAGCCCGCACAAACATGCCCATTACCAAAGGAGGACAACTTCGGCAACCCCCTCACCAGACTTCTACTAACCATCGCCTTCAGCTTGTCCATGCCAACATGCCCCAGCCTCTCATGCCAGATAGCAGCGCTATCATTGGCCCTCATCTTATCAACATAAGCATTGGTGGAAAGAACAATAAGTTCTTCACCCTCCTCCCAACATAAGCAACATCAGCCTTCACCGCTGATACGTTGCGAAGGAACCTCACGTCTGTTGGCCCAAACAAAACGTGATACCCATGTCCACCGTATTGGTCACTGAGAAGAGGTTTTTCTTCATGCCCGGCACGTGATACACACTACTTAACGTGAGTGGCCCCTGATCACTACCAAAGACACGACCCCCTCTTTCTCTACTGCATAAACAGTATTATCAGCACTGATAATAGCTTCATTACCTGAGTACGCCTGCATGGAGGTGAACTTCGATTTGTCTCCGGTGAGTGATGACCACACCCGGAGTCCACGATCCACTCGCTGTTGAAGTCCTCAGCAGACAAGGCCCGGACACAAGTGCCCGTCATAAAAGCTCTGCCCCATCCTGCTCTTCACTTCTCGAGCAAGCTTCCTTTCCCGCAGCATGATGCTAACAGGTGTTTACATTGCAGTCCCGCTTAGAGTGCTCCCGCTGATGACACCGGTGGGTAGTCTTCAGAATTCTTCTTCCAGTCCTTAGGAGCATTGCTCCTCTCCGGTGGATATGAAGTTGAAGTCTCCTTCTCAACAGCGGCCTGCACCTTCTTCTTCTTCTTCCCTTCCCATCCTTTCTTCTTACCTGAGAAGAGAGCTTCGCTGCCTTCCTGATTCAGATTCACTCCAGCCATCTGCCTTGCTAAGCTCTCCTGCGAGGCAAGCAGATTCTCCAGCTCCAGCAACGACGGCTGAGTAGCCCACCCTTGAACAGATGTTACAAAGGCCACATACTCCTTCCGCAAGCCGCAGATAATGTGCCTTTTCATCTTTGCCTCAGAGATAGGCTTCATCAGGATCCAGTGCCCGACAGCTCAGCGCACATGCTCTTCATCTTTAAGAAGTACTTGGAGATGGAAAGGTCTCCCTGAGTTGCTCTGGCCAACTCATTCTCCAGGAATTGAAGCCGCGCCACATTCTTCCTATTGAACACTCATCAATGGTTGTCCAAATATCAGCAGCCGACTCACACCATACGATGTGACCAAACAGTTCCGGAGACACGGCTCTCTTCAGAATGAACTCCGCCTTAGCATTTGTTCTTCTCCAGAGCCTAACCTGCTCAGCAGTACCGAACGCAGCAGTAACTTCCTGTCTGTCATCACCACCGACGACTTCACACAACTCCTCGCCAAGAAGATAACTCTTCATGCACGACTTCCACTTCTTGAAGTTAGTCGACTTAAGAGTTCAATGCCCATACCTCTGCAAAACTCCCTTCCATTGCAACACCTGTTGGCAACCTTCAGAAGCTCCGAGCAACAACGCAGGTTGATCACCGCTCAATCACTGAGTAACAACACTGGCTGACTTCCGCTCACGCAACTGAACCTCAGAACCTACCTCTGATCCATGTTAAATTTTATCAATGTGGTCAGCAAGATAGCCCAAATGCCAAATTAATATCTTCGCACTACCCAGTTCGCACGTTGAAACGGCGGAAACCAAGGAATAGAGGTAAATCCCAACAAACAATGGAGGCACAAGCAGGTCTATTAACATTCACTTCCTTACAATCCGAGGCATATATAGTGAGACATGATTTCGCTAGTACAACAGCTGTAAACAAAAAGCACCAAAAAATAAGCCGGGCGGACAGCACCGGAGTCCGCCGAGACCACGAGGTCACCGAGGTCGTCGAGTCCGCTGATAACGCCCGCACTTAGCTGCAGTCCGCCGAATCACCACGGAGTCCGCCGAAGCCGCGAGGCCGCGCGGACACACCGTTATTCGCCTCCTGCTGAACCTGAACTGAGGAACACCCCCTACCCGCCTGAAACCGGCGACAGGTTATTGAGGCTGGCAAAGTTGAAACAGAACTGACAAGCCGCAGAGCGACCTCCTGCTGAGTCCGCAGAGACCGCACACTTCCAAGCACTTGATCGAAGTCACAGCCAAACTCCTGGCTCCTTGAAGCTATCCACGCGACCTGCACACAGCAAACCCGTCAGCCTGAAACAATCCGCGCGGACTGACAAACACAGACCGCAGCTCCTTGCACACCCCAACTTACTGTTCACTCAAGTTTACTTAGGTTACTGTAGATGTGACAGGGGGTCCTATTTATAGGCAGGGTGAGGAGTGTGGTCACCGCCCAAGAGAATAGCAACACCGCCCCAGCACGCGCGATAGCAACCTCCGTCCGCTGAGTACGCAAGGACTTAGCCGGATAATAAGGAAAACCTCCAGGAGCAAGGCAACCATTGACAAACTGCCTCCAGTCCGCCCAAGCGATGCGGACAAGGCATCAGCCCGCAAGGCTCCAACCACTGCAGGACAGCAACCCCCTTCAATGGCAGTCCGCACCAACCCAGGCAGTCTGCAAGACTCACACCTCAATCCGCCACAAGTCCACGACCAAAGGCAGACAGCAACAGTCCGCCCAGTCACAACGGACTTGGCGGATACGACGGACACCATGAACTTGACACAAAGAGTGACCAAGTCCAAAACCATCAAGGGCCAATGCGAGCATGGCGGACACGAACTCCCGTCCGCCAAACACCCTAGCACAGACCGCCATCAGTCCGCGAGCTCCTCGCACTTGTCCAACGCAGCAGCTTCCTCCCGGACTCCAAATACCAGTTCGCCAACCGGTCTCCACACAGCAGTGCACCTGTTGTAATCACCAGAACTTGACAAGGCCTCAGCCAAGCTCCAAGCCCAGTCCGCAACAGCCAATACCGCGGACACATCAGTCCACAAGCTTCCCGCGGACACGAGCCAACCCGCCTATCAGCACAAGCTTGCCCCGCGGCCACTGAGCAATGCACCAGTCCGCAAGCCTTCATCCGCTCAGGCCGCTCTTGGCAAAGCCAATCAGCAACACCCTATCTGCAGACACCAGGCCGCATAGTCCGCGGACTCCATGCAACAACCCGCTCACAAGACAACCAGCTTCTCACTAGACCTTCCACCAGGCCGCACATCATAGTCCGCCCAGTCTGCCTAGTCCGCCAATGCTGTCCGCCCTAGGCCGCCCGGCCTGTCCCGTCACCCACTTCCACTTCACAAATTTCAACAACTGGATCTCTGAAACAAAACCTGCCTCCAGCAGTTTCTTCACCTCCTCCCTGATCGGTTTCGCCAGCATAGCAGCGCTCTTCCTCTACTTCTGACGAATGGGAGCCACTGTGGGATCCAGGTTGAGGCGATGGCAGGCAATATCGGCTTCAACTCCTGGCATCTCGGGGGCGCTCCAAGCGAAAATGTCGACGTTGTCCTACAGGCAAGCGGCCATCTCGATCTTCCCTTCCAGTGGTAAGGATCCTCTAACCTTCAGCAGCCCAGGCTCTCCTCCTCGAGAGATCACTTCTACCTCCTCCACCTCTTCGGTAGCACACAACCCCTTCTCCTTCTCCAACAGCTCCTCCAACTTCTCCGCGTCACCCATCCAGCTGATGGTGCTGACGGCATTCAGGTAGCACTCCCTAGAAGCCTTGGGATCTCCCCTGATCCTGATATGGATATCCCCCTGCAGTACTTCAAGCACTGATGATATGATGACGGAACAACCTTGAAATAGTTGATGAGGGGCCGCCCAAAGATGGCATTGTATCCGCTCGGCGCATCGACGATGATAAATCGGCATCGGATCGAAGTCCACCGAGTGTAACCAGAAGTTCCACTGCCCCTTCCACGTCTTTCTTCTCTCCTGAGAAGCCAAAGAGGGGTCCATCTGTAGCCTGGACCCGAGACTCTTCCACCTGAAGCCTAATGAAGGTTCTCTTGAAAATGACGTTCACCGAGCTCCCGTTATCCGCGAGGATTCGGTCGACGGTTAATTCTTCGATGGCGGCTTGAATCACCAAGGTGTAGTGGAAGGGGTTTTCATTCCCCAGCATGTCCCCCTCCGAGAAGGTGATCTCTTCCAACGGCGGCGGGTTTTGTGACATCGAGGTGATGTTCTTCCTATAGATCTGATGGAGACTACCCTTACGGGAAGCTCCGAGCCTGGCCCCTTTGTTGATCTCCCCTACATGCCCACCTCTTGGGCCATGTATCACCTCCCCACGTCCTCCCAGATCGACGTGATCTTCATTCCTCCTCCTTATTAGAACTTGGAATGCTACCTGCCCCACCAGCGCCTCCTGCCTCTGCTGCCCCCTCTCCGCTACTCCTGCCTCTAGTCTCCTCCTTGCTTCCCATAACTCCTGGCAAGCCAACGTCCGGTGCCCCTCTACTTGATGGATATCGCAGTAAAGGGGAATCTCCGCCTTTTGACGCATCTCCCGTTGCTCCCTCCGGCGCTATTTATTGTCTTGACGGGCGATGGCCATCGTCTGCCTTCTTTCTCCTCCTCGGCCTCCCTCCTACCAGTTGTCGTTCCTCCTCTCCTCCTGGAAGTGTTGTCTCACCGGTGGTATCCACTAGGGGCGTTCTCGGGATATTAGAATCACCTTTCCCCCCCCCCTCCTCTTGCCTAAGCCTCTGCTGGCCTCCTCTCCTCTTGTATTCGAGGTCTATCATTCCTCCTCTCCTCAACCCTCCTAGCTCTTATCTCATCCTCCTTTCCTCTCTACTTGGCTCTTCCTTCCTCCTCTCAACATGCCTCTCCGGCATCCTCCTTGCCTTCTCCCCCAAAGGTCCTGCTCTCCCCCCTCTCCATCGATCATCTCCGTCCAGCATTGCCAAGAAGTCTTTGTTCTTCTCTTCTCTCCTGAACAAAAGTGTTCGCCCTCTCTACCATCTCTTTGAAATACCTCAGGGACTAGACCACATCTCCAAACTAAGTAGTCCCTACTTCAACCAAACTTCAGGGCCACCATTAGAGTGAAGCTGTCCACGTCCTCTACCTCCAAGATCTCCTCCTGGAAATGATCGAGATAATGACCCAAGCTCTCGTGCTGCCCTTTGGTAACCTTGAAGAAAGTTGTTACCTCCTTCTTCCTCTTCTTGGATGTCGCGAACCTCGCCATGAGGCCCCGACGCAGGTCGAGAAACAGTATACAGACCCTGCTGGTAGTTGGTGGAACCAATCTCTGGCATTCCCTTGATGGCGATGGAGAAGAACCCGGCACTTGAAGGCAGCGGACATGTTGCGGATGCAGATGATGTCTTCGAACAATTTAAGATGTCTGACAGGGTCGTCCTTGCCAGAGTAGTAGCTGAGAACGAGCTCTCTGAACCCTTTAGGAATGGGGGCGACGAGGATCTTGTCGCAGAAGGGGCTCCTCACTCCCTGGTAGTCGCGAGTTTCATGCTCACTGGAGACATCATACTCGCTGTAGTACTGAGTATCTCGGTATCTCGCCGAAGACATCGGATCCCGAAAGCGGACCCCTTGGCTGCCCGCCGGATGATATCAAGACTGCATCGATCGCTCTTCTCTTACCCAAGCGGGCTCCTTTCCAGCTCGCTTCGGCGGCGCTTCCTCCTCCAGTGGTGTCACGCGATAGGGAGAAGTCGACGTGACATCGGCGCGATGAGAAAACCCGGCGAGGATGGTCTGCTCAATCCTCTTCGCGAACTCTGCGAACGCGGCAACCATCAAGAACTCGCTACCTCGCGCAACGTCTCCTACTCCTGCCGAGTTGCCGACCAACCCTCCATGCTCGCCATCATTGGCCATCTTACTAAACTACTAAACTTTCCTCCTTGGCTGCGATCCATGCTCACTGTACCAAGTGTTGAAGCCAGGAAAATTCCCAACTTCGAATTCGGACCAATGCTGCCTAAGGTTACCGGCTCAGAGGTTAGATCAGACGATTAGGATGAATAATGAAGTATGAAGGTCAACAGGACCCTAGATATTACGGCAGGAAGGTCCCACCAGGTACCCGGATGCTCGAAAGGAGCAGCCCCTTCTCAACCAAAAATGGTCGAACTAGGTACGAGGGGGACTAGTTGATGACAAGTCGCAAAGTCACGACCTGGCCTCTAAGGAAAAAGAATCCAAAGACTTGGCTAGTATCTTGAAAAGAGCTCGAGAGTATCCTCAGAGGATTTCAAGTGTCTCACCCTCGTACCCATGGGGTCATATTTATAGGCAAATCCAAGGAGGCGGGGGGCGGTCATATTTATAGCCCACCTCCAGGCACCTAGGCGACTTCCGGAGGAACTCGCACGGGCTGGGCGAGTATCTCGCCTAGTCACCTACCTGGTGAGTATGCGAGGGGAGCTCGCCATAATCGTCCAGGCCTTCTAAGATCTTACGCGATGATGTTGATTTCTGTCTTGACTTGTTGACCTTGACTTCTGCTGACCTGGCCGTGGTAGGGCCCATCCTCGATGAATACGGGTTATACAATACTATCAAATGATAATACATTTGTTAAAATTAAATCAACAAAACAAAACCATTAAGTTTTCATGTTATAATGAGAACTGTATATCATATCAATACTCATGTAAAAGTACTACATACCTGTTTATCTGAAAGGTTACTTGACGAGAGTGTTCCACGGGCGTATGGGTGGCCCGGGCAGGGTGCACAGTGACAACGACGGCCGGTGGAGGCAGCGGCGGCCGGAGATGGCGACAGCGGTGGTCGCGTGTGTGCTCGTATGTGGCAGTGTACTAATGCCACCCACGTGCGGATGCCGCTTGTGCGGGGGTGTGTCCGCATGTTTGGCCCGTTGTGTTTTTGCGTGCTCATTCTAGCATAACTACTTTGGTCCCTTCAGCCTGCCGCGTCCTGGTACTAGCAGCATGCCATCCGCATCTTGTACACTCACACACGCAAATATATATATATATATATATATATATATATATATATATATATATATATATATATATATATATAATATATATATATATATATATATATATATATATATATATATATAATATATATATATTGCACATGTGTAATGCAGAGCCCAATGACTATTAATCACAACATGTAGCATAACATCCATCGATTCCAAAAATTGTTGGACCAATAATACGTTCGATAAGGAAGCAATATTATCTGATATTATAGTAGATCATTTTATTCAAAATAGTTTTACTGTTCATGTGTTGATCATTAAGAGTTTTAACAATTTTAACTAGTGGAGGAAGAAATAGAAATATGACTAGATCTTTTTGTAATTCAAAGTTATGTTCATGATTTGTAAGGGTGAGTTTTCTCTTAATATAAGTTGTTATATTTATTCGATAATATCATGATATAATTTAAATAGCATCCGCACTCACGCACAAATGGCAGAGGCGAAAAAAGAAAAATATATTACTAATTGTAGAGAAAAAAACCATTATGATATGGACAAGTGAAGGGAAAAAGATGCTATCTATATATAGATAGACTAGGAGAGGAATAATTAGACTTTGGGAGGAATAATCTAAAATATGTACATATATAAAAGATGTAAGATGAATTTTTCAAGAGTATGAATATTTTAAATATAGCTTGATCACGTTTTGTACTAATTACTATTCTTAGGCCAAAAATATTAATGGAATTGTAATCCTAAGGAAAAATGATCGTGCAATTAAAAGTCAATGCAAGTAAATAGAAGAAACTAAACCCTACAATGAACTCAGGTTTAAAGTTAATTGTATAATAAGTGTGCGGTCGATCTTCGGGGGCAATACTTCAGTATGATGTTGAGCATCATTTGATTTTCATGATCAATCATAATATACTATTTTTGGCATTGTGATGGGGCCTAAAATGCATTGCTCAACAGTGCATCGTTCGTCCAACAAAACATTATCTTTTAATTAGTCATTGAAGGTCATAAAATAAATTTTAGAGTTCTAATATCACACATCAGTCAAAGATTTAAACTCTATCAACACGAAAAAAAGTTTCATAACAAACTAATCTAAGAGTTCTAATATCACACATCGCCAAAAGATTTAAACTCTATCAACACTAAAATATGTTTCAAGTTTGGTTTTTAAATTTAAATTGGTTGCACCTAGAAAGACATAATTATGTTTATAATTTATATTTAAATAATAATATTTTCCAAAATATTAAAGAAATTTATTACTGGACTTTCTAATCTTACTCATTTCATCCCCTTATTTATAAATTGCAAGTAAATAGAAGAAACTAAACTCTACAATGAATTCAGGTTTAAAGTTAATTGTATAATAAGTGTGCGGCTGATTTTCGGGGGCAATATTTTAGTATGATGGTGGGCATCATTTGATTTTTAGGATCAATCATAATACACTATTTTGGGCATTGTGATGGGGCCTAAAATGCATGGCTCAACAGTGCATCCTTCGACCTTCGTCCCACAAAAACATTGTCTTTAAATTAGTCATGGAAGGTCATAAACTAAAATATGTAAAATAATTAAAGTTTCATAATACACTAATCTTAGAGTTCTAATATCACACATCGGCCAATGATTTAAACTCTATCAACATGAAAATAAGCTTCATAATAAATTAATCTAAGATTTTTAATATCACACATCGGCAAAATATTTAAACTCTATCAACACTAATGCATGTTGTTTACTATACCATGATTAGACAGGATGTCTGAGTCACAATGACAGATGGACTCAAGACAAGATGCTGGCAAGGCAGAAAATCCACTATGTCTAGAAGCGTCGAGTGAAGGCAGTTCACTCAATGCCAGAAGAGAAAAAGTGTTAAGAGAACTACATTCAGTCAAAGCCGCAATGTTGCTGACTAGAAATCTGGCTAAGTCCATAAGTAGTGAGCGAAGTCAGTTCACTCGAAGCCAACTCAACAAAATATTTGGCTAAGGCCAAAAGTATTGAGTGAAGGCAGTTCACTCAACGCCTCAATCAAGAAGACTGGTTACTGGGCAGGTAGAAAATCCACCAAGTCCAAAAGTGTTGAGTAAACTTACCTCACTCAACGCTAGAAGTGCAGAAGTGTTAACAGAAGCTCAAGCTGTCAAATCCTCAGAAGGAGCATACATAGAATCTGTCTAAGTCCAGAAGTGTTGAGTGAAGGCAAATCACTCAACTCCTATTCAATAGACAATTCAACTAGTACATAAGCGTTGAGTGAAGATGGGCGACTCAACGCCTCTTCAAGAAGCCAGACAAAGACAAAAAGCATTGAGTGAAGAAGTTGTACTCAACGCCTTCATTCATAGAAATCCAACTAAGGCCAGAAGCATCGAGTGACGAAGGCTCACTTGTTGCCTAAGTTGTTAGACTATAAAAGTCTATATGCGTTGAGTGATAAAGGCTCACTCAACGCACTCAATGCCTCAAGTAGCAGAATTCAACTAAGTACTTTTGCTTTGAGTAACAAGTCTTCACTTAATGCTTGTGCAGATTGTCCTGAATTTGCTAAGTCCACAGGAGTTGAGTCATGCTGACGTCAGCAGGAATTCAAATATCGCGGGATTGCTTGTTAAAAGACAAAAGGCGTCGTCTGCCTGGAGTACTGCATTTAATGTCAAAGGAGTGTTGCAGTTACCAACTTCAGGTGGTCCTGCTGCAGAAAGTGTCGTTGGATTTACGAGAAATAAAAAGCAGGGTTCCGTGAAATTAAGTACGGGTTGAACTTTTGGAGAAAAAAACTCTGGATCATCTTCTTCCTGAAAATAAAGAAGAAGAGCTCTACAACTCAAGTTCAACAGCAAGTCTGAGAACTTCAGAAAAGGTTAGTTGATAGAAGAAGAAAAGAACAGCAACATCATTTAGTATTCATTAGCAAGATCAGAAGCTCCAGTTTCTGAGATTCTTCTCAGCACAAGCAGAACCATCCTGAATATCTACTTCCTTGGTGCTGAGAAGAAGTTGGGCTGAATTCACTCAGTCCAAAGAGAAGGCTCAGAGAACATTTTCTCATGAGCAAGTCAACAACAATAAACTTACTCATTTCACTCTATAGGATCCTTCTATGGATCTGAGGTAGGTCTTGTGTACTTGAGCTATAGGAGATTTATTCTCTAAGTTATAGGATCCTTCTGTGGATCTGAGGTAGGGTCTGTGTGCCTGAGTTATAGGAGATTTATTCTCTGAGGTAGGATCCTGTAACGCCCCAAAATTCGAAAGTGTGACGGTTAGAGTTGGGAGCCCCATCTGGTGTCAACACAAGGGCCATGGTGTCGACACAAGGGCCGTGGTGTCGACACAAGGCATGTGGTGTCGACACAAGGCATGTGGTGTCGACACAAGGCCTGCGGTCTCGACACAATGCTTGCGGTGTCGACACAACGCCTGCGGTGTCGACACAAGACTTGCAGTGTCGACACAAGGCTTGTAGTGTCGACACAACGCCTGCGGTGTCGACACAAGGCTGCAGTGTCGACACAAGGCTGCGGTGTCGACACAAGGCCTGCAGTGTCGACATAACGCCAGGGTATCGACACAGGGTATCGATAAAGGGTGTCGACAAGTTCTCGACATAGGGTGTAGACAGGGTCTCGACACAGGGTGTCGACACAGGGTCTCGACAGTGTCGACACAGGGTCTCGATAGTCTCGACACATGGTCTCAACAAAATGTCTCGACACAAGCTGTGTTCGAGTTTGACGCGGACGGGTCACAAGCTGTGATCGACCCAGATTTTGTATTTCAGGCCCGGATCGTGGTCGTTCGTTTCTTTATTTTGGGATCCGACGGCTGGGTGTTGTTCCTACTGGGATATACCCGAGAATTGGGTTTCAAATCCCTCATTTCTGTTCACCTGCTCTCTTTCTAAGATCTAGAGAGAGGGGAGAGCAAGGAGGAAGAAGAAGGCTAGATCTGGTCACCGGCGGAGTTTTGGAGCTCCAAATCGCAAGCCGCCTTCGGATCTACGGAGGCATGGAGGGTGCGGTGCTTTTCATCTGCATACATTTCCATGGTGCCAAGGAAGAATGCTAGGGTAATGATTCTCTACTTGGGCATGTGAAGCTCTCCTTCTTTTGCATAGGGAAGCCCGCTCTCGCGAGTTTGCGGTGAGTTTGAGGCATTCCTTCGGGTAGACATGAATAGTCCCCGTTGTGTACATGTAGAGTCTGTATTCGAGAATGGACATAGGCATGTTGTGTGAAGCCTACCCGGATAAGTTGGTCTGGATCAGTGATGTTGCATTGCATAAATGGCCGGAGAAGAATCCTTGCGAATGGTTGTTTTTCGAGTTTTTTACGAGGTAGATTGCAACAGAGAGCCTTGAGTATTAACTCCAAGGTGCACCCGAAAAACTGGGCAGACGTGTGATTCTGCCAACATGGTGGCCGGGGAGCCAACTTGAACATAACTGGGTTATGTGTTGTGTGTAAATGATTTGGGACTCGGGGAGATAACCCGCGCATATGGCTTGAATTGACGTTACGGTGAGAGCAACGAGTTAAGTGGAACCATGCCCGGTCTATGTCATTCGGTACAAGCAACCTAAAGTTACGTGGGACATGCCGTTGGCATAGATAGGAGGTCTCGGGTTGTCTATGGCTTAAATTGACGTGGCATCGGCCGAAAGGACCTAAATGCTAATAGGATTGGCCGTCAAAGTGGCGGTGGTTAGACCAGGTGTCTATGGCTTAAATTGATGTGACATTGACCGGTTCACCGAGAATGTGATTTGAGTGCATGGGGTGTGTGGATGTGTGTGCCTATGCCTGTGATGTACTGTTGTTACATTACTGCTTGGTTATGCTAATAAAGTGTAGGGAAGGAGCATCGTCGCCCCGAGTTCGGGGGCGGGATCATTATAATTTGGTCAACATAGCTGACCGTTGCTTTTGTTTGCCACCGTGCGGTGGATTGTTGCTTGCAGGTGTTGCGGTACCGACCAGTAAATAGCGGGCTAAAGCCCAAGTTGCTGAGCCGGCCCTCGAAGGCCTAATTTTGAGTGTTTTCTGTTGTTCATGTATGGCCGGCCTACATGCCGAGGTTTGGAAAACATTTATATTTGATCAAACTATTGTAAGGCCATAAGGCCAGTACTTTTGTATTTGTACGTTCATTCATGTTGGCTTCGTAGTGGACATTCATGCTAGTAGCTGGGTTCTTTTATTTTGCAACTATTAAAATTGCTTCCACTAGAATGACTATCTGTAGGACACTGTATATTAGTTGGATGGTTTCCATTGAGTAACCACCCAGTCTGTCTATGGTATATGGCGTCGGGCCCCGGCCGGACCTACTGCTATATGCTATGTGACGGATAGGAGGTGTTAAAATTTGGTATCATACCACTGGTTTCGGTCGGGCTTAAAATGAATTCGTGGACGAATTCTTTTTAAGGGGTGTTGAGCACATGTGTGTGCGTCATCGTCATAACATCAAAAGAACCCATGAATGTCGACTTAGGAATGAAAATACATGTGTTTGAGGAACCTGCGTGTTCCTATAATTGCTTTTTGCAATTTTGTATGGTCGCTTAATGGTGTTTTGTATAACTATATGTGACTAGAAGCAGTGCTAGGCCGTCAAAATACCTAGTTTCTGAGGCTAGTAGTGCAATAAATGATGCTCCTGCAACACCTCCATCGGCTGAAACCATACGATTAGTTACCGAAGCAGTGTTTGCCATGATCAATGCACAACATTCAAGGCAAATGCAGCAGCCCGCTCCTGCGATGGATCAGGTACCTCTTCTAGAGGTTGAGTCGAGAAGAGTGGAGCAGGTAGTAGTGGAGCCTTTGGTTTTGAGGTGAGCAACTGAAAGACAGCTCAAGCACATTATGAGCTTTAATCCTCCGGTGTTCTCGGGGTTGGGAACCCCATCTCAAGCTGAAGACTAGCTCTCCCGAGTGAAGAGAGTCCTGACAGCTACCGAAACGGAGGAGTGGCAGATGACCACTATAGCCACATTCCTGTTGGACGGAGAAGCTAGGCTGTGGTGGGAAGGTTTAGAGCTGCATCACTTGAGAGGAAGGCAACTTACGGACGTCCCGATGGAAGAGTTTTCAGGACTGTTCTTTGCAAGGTACCTTCCTTCGACTTAGAGGATAGCTTTGGAGAATGAGTTCCAGAGGTTGGTGCATGGAGAGAGTAGCATGGATGAGTATCTCCACGAGTTTACTCGTTTGGGTCAGTACGCTAGCTCTACATTCACGGATGAGGAGCGCAAGACGAACCGTTTCTATGAAGGGCTGAGAGATGACTTGAGGCTACTGCTCTCGGGGCCTATGACGTAGGGCTTCTTGACCCTGGTCAACACGGCCCGGTCTTTGGAGAAAGACTTGAAGAATGTGCAAGCAAAGAAAAGCTCTGGTGATATGAAGTTGGAGTTTAAAGTGCGGACTACTTCGAAGTCTGGTTATCATACGTTGTACAAGAAGGCTAGGACCTCAGGTCCAACCCCCTCTTCTAGTGCTTCTAGGGCAACTACGGGTCGAACACCCGGGTGCCTGTTTTACTTATGGGAAGTCGGGGCACTTTGCACATGACTGCTGGAGCGGACGTCCCAAGTCCGAAAGGAAGCCGGGAGCAACTTATGAAGAGAAGGGCAAGACGGTGGAGTCAACCGCGCCCCATTATGCTCCGGATCAACCAAGAGTTTATAATCTTGGCCAACAAGAGGCCATCAAAGAAGCAGATGTGGTGACAGGTACGATTTTATTTATAGCAAGTTAAATTTTAAATATTTGTTATGCATGTGTTACCTTACCACTGCTTGTTTAGGATTTGTTTTGATTTGTGAGGATTATGTGCACTCTTTGATATGGGAGCTTCGCACTCATTTTTGTCGGAAAGCTTCATATAATGCATCGGAGTACCTTCTTCGATGGAGAAGGACAAACTGGACGTGTTGTTTCCCAATGGGTGTTCGATGCGCGCGGAGAGAATCTGTGGCGTTCAGATTCGTATTGGGAGTCAGGAGTTCCATCTGCTCGCGTCGTTACTGCCGCTGGTGGAGTTCGATGTGATATTCAGCATGGACTGGCTCTCAGAGCAGCAAGCTTTTATTGATTGTGGTCGTAAGGAAGTTAAGTTGGGAATAGGTCGTGAGACGACCTTTACACGCTTGAAAGTGTTGAGCAAGACTTTGATGTCTACTCTTCAGGTGGTGAAGGCGGTTCGTGCTGGTGCAGAGCTTTTCTTTATGCTAGTGGAGGTTGCAAAGCCAATGCCTATGTTGGATAGTATTTCAGTGGTAGTTGAGTACCCTGATGTGTTCCTCGCCAATCTTCCTGGAGCCCCGCCGCAACGGGAGATAAATTTCACGATTGTGCTAGTGCCAGGTATGAAACCTGTGTCACGATCCCCGTATCGGCTAGCGCCTAAGGAAAAGGCAGAGCTGAAGGTGCAACTTCAAGAATTGTTGGAGCATGCTTTTGTGCGTCCAAATTCTTTGCCTTGGAGCGCAGCAGTCCTCGTTGTTAAGAAGAAGGACGGAAGCTTGAGACTTTGTATTGATTATTGGGAATTGAACAAGCTAACAGAGAAGAACAAGTACCCGATCTCGAGGATTGATGATCTATTTGATCAGTTAGTCGGATCGACGGTGTACTCAAAGTTGGATCTCAAGTCTGGATACTATCAGTTGAGGATAAGGGAGAGTGATATCCCCAAAACAACTTCTAGTACGAGATGCAGGCATTACGATTTTACGGTCATGCCATTTGGGCTGATGAATGCGCCGTCGGTGTTCATGGATTTGATGAACAGGACTTTCAGGGAGTACTTGGACCATTTTGTGATCGTCTTCATCGACAACATCTTGGTGTACTCGCAGAGTTAGGAAGATCACTTCAGGCATCTTCATTTGGTTTTGGAGATGCTGTGGAGGAATTAATTGTATGCCAAGTTCTCGAAATGCGAGATTTGGTTGTCCTCAGTGGCGTTCCTCGGTCATATAGTCAGTGGAGAGGGCATTGCGGTGGATCCGGCGAAGATTGTTGCGATACGAGAGTGGCATGTGGTTGCTACGGTAGCGGAAGTCTGGAGTTTTCTGGGGCTTGTGGCTATTACAGGCGCTTCGTGGAGAACTCCTCACGGATAGAGTTACCTCTCACGACTTTGACGAGGAAGGAGCAGAAGTTCGTTTGGACGTCGGAGTGCGCACGAGCTTTTGAGGAGTTGAAGTGTCGGTTGACCACGGCGCATGTGCTGAGTCCGCCGAGTGGGACCGAAGTATTTGAAATCTACAGCGATGCTTCGGGCAGTGGTTTGGGTTGCGTGTTACTGCAGCATGGAAGCGTTATAGCGTATGGCTCGAGACAGCTGAAAGTGCACGAGAGGAATTATCCGGTCCATGACTTGGAGTTAGAGGGCGTGATTTTTTCCTTGAAGCTGTGGAGGCACTACTTGTATGGGGTAAGGGTCGATATCTATACCAACCATAAGAGCCTGAAATATTTGTTGGATCAGAAAGATCTGAACATGCGGCAGCGTAGATGGATGGAGTTCCTGGGGGACTATACATTCAAGATCCATTACGTGTCGGGTAAAGGCAATGCGGTGGCGAACGCGTTGAGTCACTGAACCGCATCTCAAGCTAATTAGCTGTCGGTCCATGATGAGCGGTTGGTTCGGGAGTTGGAGGTGTTGGAGATCTTTTGGGTAGACAAGTAGTCGAGTGCTGAAGCGTTATTGAACTGGACGGAAGTTCAGTATGGCCTGGCTGATCGGATTCGGCAGGCTTTGGATGTGGATAGCAGTATGAAGCAGCTTATGGTTGAGGCTCTGGATGGGTCAAATTCCCAATATGAGGTTGTGGATGGATTGCTTTGGAAAGACGGTCGCCTGTGCGTCCCGAATGTGGGCACTTTGTGGGTGGAATTGTTGTACGAGGCGCATCATACCAAGTACACGATTCACCTGGGGAGCACGAAGATGTACCGCCATGTGAAGAAATTGTTCTGGTGGCCAGGACTGAAGAAGGATGTGGCACTGTACGTGGTGAAGTGTCAGACATGCACCTTGGTGAAGGCGGAATGCCAAAAGCCGATAGGATTCTTGAAGTCCTTGCATATTCCAGAGTGGAAGTTTGATGACATTACTATGGACTTTGTGCACAGTCTCCCGAGGTCGCAAAAAGGGAACAATGTCATTTGGGTGGTCGTAGATCGTCTAACGAAGGCGTCGCATTTCATTCCGCATAGGAAGGATGATCCGGTTGAGAAATTGGCAAAGCTGTATGTCGACAATATTGTGCAGCTTCATAGTGTACCCCGCAGCATCGTGAGTGAACGGGATGGGCGGTTCACGTCCAAAGATTGCAAGCTGGTGCAACAGATGTTGGGAATAAAGTTGAGTTTCAGCACAGCATTTCATCCGCAAACGGATGAACAGACCGAGAGGGTCAATAGGACGATGGAAGACATGCTTCGCATGTGCGTCCTGGATTTTGGAAAGCAGTGGGAGGATAACTTATACTTGGTGGAGTTCGCGTACAATAATAGCTACCAGGAAAGCATACAAATGGTGTCCTTCGAGGCCCTTTATGGCAGAAGATGTCCCACGTCATTATCTTGGTTAGAAACGGGCGAGTCGAAGTTGTACAAGCGACAAGAGGTGGAAGATGCTACTTCTTTGGTGCGAACCATTCGGGAAAGGTTGTTAATCGCTCAGGACCGCCAGGCTAAGTACTATAATGCCAAGCAGAGGAACGTGGAGTTCGTTGTTGGCGACTGGGTGTACTTGAAGATCAAGCCATTCAAGGGTGTCTCGCCGGTGCGGCGCTTAAAGAAGCTAAACCCGAGGTACCTTGGACCGTTTGAGGTTCTGGAGTGGATTGGTGAAGCAGCTTATCATTTGAAGCTATCAGTGGAGCTTAGTAGTCTACATGATCTATTACATATATCGATACTATGGAAGGCGGTGCAAGAGCCTTTGCATATGATCGCGGTGGATCAAGTGCCGGTCGGCAATGGGTTGACGACGAAGTTCAAGCCCGTACGTATAGAGGACTTAGAGGTCAAACGGCTACGCAATAAAGAGATCGGGATGGTCAAGATCCGTTGGGACAATTATGGTCGTGAGGAGCTCTCTTGGGAGCGAGAACAAACCATGCTAGAGGAGTACCTAAAGTTATTCCTTTCAGGTACGAATTAAGCTTTGTGTACCTTTTATTTTCGGAAATTTCGGGATGAAATTCTTTTAAGGGGGAGAGAGTTGTAAGGCCCCAAAATTCGAAAGTGTGACGGTCAGCATTGGGAGCCCCATCTGGTGTCGACACAAGGGCCATGGTGTCGACACAATGGCAGTGGTGTCGACATAAGGGGAGCAGTGTCGACACAAGGCTTGTGGTGTCGACACAAGGCCTACGGTGTCAACACAACTCCTGCGGTGTCGACACAAGGCATGCAGTGTCGACACAATGCCTGTGGTGTCAACACAATGCCTGCGGTGTCGACACATTGCCTGCGGCGTCGACACAAGGCCTGCGGTGTCGACACAAGGCTGCGGTGTGAACACAAGGCTGCGGTTTCGACACAAGGCCTGCGGTGTCGACACAATGCCAGGGTGTCGACACAGGGTGTTGACACAGGGTTTTGACAAGGTCTTGACACAGGGTGTCGACAGGGTCTCGACACAGGGTATCGACACAGGGTCTCGACAGTGTCGACACAGGGTCTCGGCAGGGTCTCGACAGTCTCGACACATGGTCTCGACAAAATGCCTCGACACAAGCTGTGTTCGAGTTTGATGCGGACGGGTCACAAGCTGTGATCGGCCCAGATTTTCCATTTCAGGCCCGGATCGTGGCCGTTCGTTTCTTTATTTTGGGATTTGACGACTGAGTGTTGTTCCTACTGGGATATACCCGAGAATAGGGTTTCAAATCCCTCATTTCTGTTCACCTGCTCTCTTTCTAAGATCTAGAGAGAGGGGAGAGTAAGGAGGAAGAAGAAGGCTAGATCCGATCACCGGCGGAGTTTCGGAGCTCCAAATCGCGAGCCGACTTCGGATATACGGAGCCAAGGAGAGTGCGGTGCTTTTCATCCGCATACTTTTCCATGGCGCCAAGGAAGAACGCTAGGGTAACAATTCTCTACTTGAGCATGTGAGGCTCTCCTTCTTTTGCATAGGGAAGCCCGCTCTCGCGAGTTTGCGGTGAGTTTGAGGCGTTCTTTCGGGTAGATATGAATAGTCCTCGTTGTGTACATGTAGAGTCCGTATTCGAGAACGGATATAGGCATGATGTGTGAATCCTACCCGGACAAGTTGGTCTGGATCGGTGATGTTGCATTGCATAAATGGCCGAAGAAGACTCCGTGTGAATGGTTGTTTTTCGGGTTTTCTACGAGGTAGATTGCAATAGGGAGCCTTGGGGATTAACTCCAAGGTGAACCCGGAAAACTGGGTAGACGCGTGATTCTGCCAACATGGTGGTCGGGGATCCAACTTGAACATAATTGGGTTATGTGTTATGTGTAAACGATTTGGGACTCGGGGAGCTAACCCGCGCATATGGCTTGAATTGACGTTGCAGTGTGAGCAACGGGTTAAGTGGAACTATGCCCGGTCTATGTCATTCTGTACAAGCGACCTAAAGTTATGTGGGACTTGTCGTTGGCATAGATAGGAGGTCTCGGGTTGTCTATGGCCTAAATTGACGTGACATCGGCCGGAAGGACCTAAATGCTCATAGGATTGGCCGTCAAAGTGGCAGTGGTGAGATCGGGGTATCTATGGCTTAAATTGGCGTGACATTGACCGGTTCACCGAGAATGTGCCCTAAGTGCACGGGGTGTGTGGTCGTGTGTGCCTACGCCTGTGATGTAGTGTTGTTACATTACTTCTTGGTTATGCTAATAAAGTGCAGGGAAGGAGCATCGCCGCCCCGAGTTCGGGGGCGGGATCGTTATAATTTGTTCAGTATAGCTGACCGTTGCTTTTGTTTGCCACCGTGTAGTGGATTGTTGCTTGCAGGTGCTGCGGAGCAGAGCGGTAAATAGCGATCTAAAGCCCAAGTTGCTGAGCCGGCCCTCGAATGCCTAATTTTGAGTGTTTTTTGTTGTTCATGTATGGCCGGCCTGCATGCCGAGGTTTGGAAAACATTTATATTTGAGCAAACTATTGTAAGGCCATAAGGCCAGTACTTGTGTATTTGTACGTTCGTTCCTGTTGGCTTCGTAGTGGACATTCATGCTAGTAGCTGGGTTCTTTTATTTTACAACTATTAAAATTGCTTCCGCTAGAATACCTCTGTGTAGGACGTTGTATATTAGTTGGATGGTTTCCATTGAGTAACCACCCGGTCTATCTGTGGTATTTGGCGTCAGGCCCAGGTCGGACCTACTGCTATATGCTATGTGACGGATAGGGGGTGTTACAGATCCTATGGTGTATCAAAGTGTAGGGCTATACTCTTAGCCTGAGTGTAGGACTTTGGATAAAGTCTGAGGTAGGTGATCTAGTCCAGATTACTGAGCTGTAGGAGATTATATCTCTGACTGTAAGGCATTGGGCCTGAGGTAGGACTTGGAGGAGTCTGAGATATCATGAGGGATCTGTGTTGTAAGCTCATTGAGCTGAGATTGGAGACGTTGACCTTGTCTAACACATTGTTAGAAAGCTGGGAGGGACAGTGGAGGTACTCGTGCCTTGGGGAACCACTACAAATAACTTGTGTGTTATTTTTTGTTCTTGAAAGCTAACATAAAACTAAATCACAACACACCTAAGAAAAAAGAGAGTCGAAAATAGATAAAAACTATTCACCCCCCCCCCTCCCTCTAGGTGTTTAACTACAATTGAAACATAGACACTCACTTAGAATCCTCTACTCTAGAGTGCGAGTCCTAGACTGACTGACACACTCTCCTAAATGAATTTCTCTGAGCACTCAATGGATTTCTGTTTCTGACAGGCATCTTGTCAAGGGGGCCGAGATGGTCTTGTGATAAAGCTCTCCTTTGTGCAGTAGATAGTAGGTCACCTTGTACCAAAACTTTCTCTGGTCTCCCTTGCTGGAGAGAAGTTAGCCAGTCATTAAGAAAGTAACAAATATATCCTTCCAAGAAGCTCTCTATTTGATCTTCATCATCTCTCATTCCTCTATGGACTGTCAAAACAACTATAACAGTTCCACCGACCCTTGGGTAGTACTTGGCTAGATAGGACGCATCTGAGTTCTCCTCCCTAGGCACATGTCGATGAAGAAATATGGGAAACCTCTCACAAAGCCTTTCACCTTTGCCAAGTATCTCTTCAGGATGGGGTCGAACACCTCAAACTCTCCAGTGGTTTGTAAAGCGACCACCATTGAGTCAGTGAAGGTTTTGAGGTCCTGGATTCCAAACTTCTTGGCCAGACGCAGGCCTGCTACTATGGCTTCGTACTCTGTTTGGTTATTCGTGATGGGGAAGAGGATATCGACAGGTTGCTCGATCCTAGTTCCCTGTATTCTCACCAACACGACGCCAGCTCCCACTAAGCTCTTACCCGAAGCTCCATCCACGAACATCTTCAACGAGACTGGGCTGGAAAAACCTTCATCTCGTCCTTCCTTAGCCAAGAAGTCATACAGGAAATCTGTCACTACCCCCTCGGCCTTCTTCACCATTACAACATTGAAGACCTGGCCTGGATACTGGATCTCCGAAACAAAACTTGCATCTAGTAGTTTCCTAACATCCTCCCTGATTGGCTCAGCTAGCACAGTTGCATTCTTCATTTGCTTCTAACGGAGGGGCATGACCTTTGGGTCCAGGGTGAGGCAGTGGCAGGCAACCTCTACATTGTTCCCTAGCATCTTCGCGGCACTCCAGGCGAACATGTCTACATTTTCTTGTAGACATGCCGCAATCTCCACCTTCTCTTTCAGCGTCAGGGATCCTATGATCTTTAATAATTTGGGCTCCCCCTCCTATGAGATCACCTCCAGCTTCCTCCAGCTTATCCGCAACTCTCAGCATGTCTTCTCCTTCCATGATCTTCTCTAACCTCTCTATGTCCTCCATCCAGCTAATGGTACTAATGATACTGATATAACACTCCCTTGTATCTTTAGGATCTCTGGTGTAGGGATGTTTGTGAGATGGACGTGCTTGCGCTAACGGCGGGTACCCATCACAGAACATAGAAAAAAAGGAGAGTGCTCCGACCAAAAGCGAACGAAAAGGGGTCGGTTGGCTCTCAAAATACGGGACTCGATACAACGTCCTTAGGACCTACTCTCCAACAAGCACACAACTCGCGCCTAGCCGGACTCGATACCACGACCTTAGGACCTACCTCTCCAACAAGCACACATCTCACCGCACCTACACAAGCATCTATTCTTTTCACAATAAGCCGTCAATCGCAGCAAAAATATATTTAGGAGCGGCGGTAAACGATAAGGAGGGATCAAGAACAAGTTGAGATTAACTCCCTTGTTAGCACCAAAGCGTGCCCAATCTTGGAGAACAAGTCAAGGCTTGGCCTAGTTTGTTCTCTAGCGGATCTTCCAATCCGGAAAACAAGAGGGTCAATAGCAACGTTCGATTCAGATTTGCAAGCGAAAAACACTTTAAAATCGCGGAAAAGACGGATGAATAACCTCCACAAAATTCTCACAGCAAGAAACACAAAGATAGGGAAGAGATTACCCAACCAAGAAGAAGATCACACAATATTTGTGGGAGAATCACTCTCTCCACGGTTCCACCGGTTTCACACCGAAGGGGCTGCTTCCTTCTTCCACGGAGTCGCACCGAGAGAATCCACGCCGGAGTCGCACCGAACGGGGATGGAGGAGGCAAGGCTTGGCTTCACACCAAAGAGGAGGAGGTGGCTATGGCTTCCACCATGGTGGCCGAAATTCCTCAAGGGGGTTTCTTTAGGTTTCTTTTTCCAATGCATAACTCATCATAATATCCTCCTTTAAATAGGAGTTACAAAAGAGATCCAACCATCCATGATGGAGATGAAATCTCATCCATCCGGGCGGTTACATACACACCAAGGGTTTAATAGCACACCAACATGAAAATAAAAATATTACAAGCCAAATGTTTTAAGCAATTAAAATAAAACTAAGTAGAATTATTAAGCAAGCTTTGCGCGCCGCGGACGGAGGTTGTATCGCAGCTTTCCGTTAGCGTCCGTGGCGTTGTCATGACGCCGCAAATCTTTAACTTGTTGCGCCGCAGCAACCGGGTCATCATCAGGAAGTGTTGGAGGGGCCGCAACAACCGGGTCATCATCAGGAAGTGTTGGAGGGGCCGCGCCATCAATCCTCCCCCACTCAAAATCGCGCATCTCCGATGCGTGGGCTGATAGAAAGCGGCGGAGAAGCTCGGCATCCAAACGTTGAAGCTCTGTCGCGAGGACCCATGAGTCGTCCGACGGTGGGCGGTCACGCCAACGGATGAGGAAGCGGTAGGTAGCACCGGCAGGAGTAGTAAGTGGCTCAGCAGCGAGTATCATATCTGGATGGAGAAACGTCTTGGGAAACCTGGGGAACATGTCAGCAGTAGGAATAAAAGAAGGCAGCGTACCATCCGATGTTATACCTGCGGGGACCGGAGGAGAGAGATCATCCAAACTACCACTCCCCAACCCATTAGAAATTTCAGTGGAGGGAGAAGACGACAAAGAAACCAGCTCTTGTGGAGGCGCAACAAATAGCGTCAAATCCGAGACATTAAAAATAGGGGAGATACCCCATTCAGCAGGCAAATCCAATACGAAAGCGTTGTCACCTAGCTTCTTTATAATCCGAAAAGGACCGGCGCGTTTTGGAGCTAACTTTTTAACGGAGCCAGTTGGCATTCGTTCGGGAACTAACCGTACTAAAACCAGATCGCCGACCTTAAAGTGTGACACCTTCCTATGTAGATTAGCGTGCGCTTGATAAGACTCATATTGAGCAGTCAAGGTAGCTCGTATACGTGCATGTAAGTCGTGAATATGTTGGGCGAAGGATTGTGCAAACTGACTTGTTTTGTATGTGGGAGGTAAGGGGACCAAGTCAAGTGGCACAGGGGCCTTATACCCGTGGACAATTTCATTCGGAGACATACCCGTGGACCGATTTTTAGAATTATTGTAAGCCAGTTGTGCATGTGGAAGCAGTAAATCCCAAGTGCCTTTATGGTCGCTCACGAGACATCGAAGAAGATTTCCTAGGCTCTGATTGACTACTTACGTCTGGCAATCAGTTTGTGGGTGATAAGCCGCGGAGAATAATAATTTTGTGCCCATAAGAACCCACAAGGTTTTCCAAAAGTAGCTAGTGAACTTGACGTCCCTATCTGAGACAATAGTCTTCGGAACGCCACGGTGACTAACGACGTCTTTAAAATACAGTTTCGCAATGTGAGAGGCGTCGTTGGTCTTACTACAGGGGAGGAAGTACGCCATCTTGGAGAACCTATCCACAACAACGAGTACAGAATCATGAGGTCGCAGGGTGGGGGGAAGGCCTAATACAAAGTCCATGCTCACGTCTTCCCACGGGACGGACGGAATAGGTAGCGGAGTGTATAAACCTACATTGGACTTAGTACCTTTAGAAACTTGGCACGTACGGCAACTGCTCACAACTTTCCCAACCATCGCCTTTAGTTTAGGCCAAAAGAATTTCTCCTCTACGAGCGCTATCGTTTTGTCCCTGCCAAAGTGGCCACTCAAGCCACCACTATGTAACTCCCAAATGATGTGGAGTCGCAAAGAGGAGTGGGGGATACACAATTTTCCGTGTTTGAATAAGTATCCGTCTCTAAGTGAATAGGCCGTGATGGTCGCGGGAGAGCTATCCTGGGCAGATAAGTATGGCTCCTGAAAATCAGGGCATGTGGCGTATTCATCCTTTATGCGCTCGAACCCTACCACGTGGACTTGCATGGAGGAAAGTAAGAGGTTGAGGCGACTGAGTGCATCGGCAACTCGATTGTTGGTCCCCTTAAGGTGCTTGAGAGTAAATGTGTATTCTTGCAAGAAGGATACCCATTTAGCGTGGCGCGGGCTGATTTTGTGCTGACCATTGATGAACCGCAACGCTTCATGATCAGAGAGGATCACGAACTCCTTATGAAGGAGGTAGTGCCTCCAATGATGCAAACATCTAATGACCGCATAAAACTCCCTATCGTAATTGGAATAATTTAATTTAGCACCCGCTAACTTCTCACTAAAATAACTAACCGGGTGACCCTCTTGACTCAAGACACCTCCAATCCCTACGCCAGATGCATCACAAGTAAGCTCGAAGACCTTGGTGAAGTCTGGGAGACGTAACACCGGTGCTTCGGTCATAAGCTCCTTAATACGATGGAATGCAAACGTGGCGGATTTGGACCATGTGAATTCTCCTTTCTTCATGCAGTCCGTAATGGGTGCCATAATGCTACTAAAATCACGTATGAAACGACGATAAAAGGTAGCTAACCCGTGGAAACTACGCACCTCACGGAGGCTAGTGGGCTCGGGCCAGTCTCTAATCACCTGAACCTTTCCTGGGTCAACACGAATTCCTTCAGAGCCAACTATATAACCTAAGAATTCAACCTCCGAAACATAAAACGTGCATTTCTTTAGATTTAGATATAAGGTTTCAGACCTTAAGGTGGAGAGGACTACCTTGATGTGAGAGAGGTGTTCGGCGGGGGAGGTACTAAACACTAGGATGTCATCAAAATACACTACAACAAACTTCCCCATATATGGCCTAAAGATGTGCGTCATCATCCGGGAGAAGGTGCTGGGGGCATTGGATAGCCCAAAGGGCATCACAAGCCATTCATACAACCCGTCCTTAGACATGAACGCCGTCTTCCACTCATCCCCCTCTCGGATCCTGATTTGGTGGTAACCACTCCGTAAGTCCAGTTTTGAGAAGATAGTGGCACCTGATAGGACATCCAAGAGATCATCTAGTCGCGGAATTGGAAACCTATATTTTATAGTAAGGTTCAGAGGAGATTGATGGCGAGGTTATATAGTTGGCTCTGAAGGAATTCGTGTTGACCCAGGAAGACAACATGTGTTGGAGGGGCCGCGCCATCAATCTCCTCTGAACCTTACTTTGATATAGCCTCGACGGTACTTTAGGCACTGATGATATGAAGATGAGAGTATAGCCTCGACGGTCCACCTTCTCTTTCAGTATTTGATAAGCGGCCTCCTGAAGATTGCATTGTAATAGCTTGGTGCATCTATGACCACGAACCTACACCTGATCAAGGTACCTCCAAGTGTGCTAGAATATCTGGTCCTCCTTCCACCACCTTCTTTTCTCCAAAGAAGCCAAAGAGGGGTCCGTCTCTAGCTAGAACCGTAGACGCCTCCACCTGCAATTAGACGAATCCTTTTTATGATGACATTCACTAAGCACATGTTGTCTTCCAGGATCCGGTCAATAGTGAAATCCTCGATGGCAACTTGAATGATGAGGGCAACATGAAAAGGATTCTCAATCCCCCAACATATCTTCCTAAGAAAAGTTGATCTCCTCCAACGGTGGCGGCGTTTGAGAGATCAAAGCGACACTCTTGCAGTAGATCTGATGGAGGCTTCCTTTGTGGGAAGCTCCTAGCTCGGCTCCTCCGTGGATCACCCCTACTTGTCCTCTTGCTGCTCCTTAGACCACTTCCTCACGACCGCCCCGGTCAACAAGATCTTCATTCCTCTTCCCAGGAGCTTGGAATGCTACCAATCATGTGGGGGGCTCCTACCTCTCTTTCTCCCTTTCCACTGCTCCTGCTTCCAGCCTTCACCTTGCTTCCCAAAAATCTGGACAAGCGAGATATTTTGCAAGATTCTGAAGTCCAAACCTTGTACCCCTAGGGTCTTATTTGTAGGAAAATCAAGGGGTGGGGGAAGGGTCTTATTTATAGCCCAACCCCCAGCGGTTACTATGTGACCTCTAGGGGAACTCGCCCGACTTGGCAAGTATCTTCCCTATTCGCCCATCTGGAGAGTATGCGGGAAGAGCTCGCCATACTCTCCTGGACCTTCAATAGTCTTGAATACTAACTCTGATCTCTGTCTTGACCTACTGCTTTGACTTTTTGTTGACTGGCTCTACTCTCGACGACTATGGTTTGTACACAATCCCCACACTTTGCAAGGGATATAGGAGCTCATAAAGAAACATCCAACACTGGCGAGATAGTGATCATCCCCTTGATCTCCATCCTCTGATAGTCGACAACTAGTGTCCACTTTGTACAATGCTCGGCCATCTTTGGTTGTGCAGGGGAAGCTTCTTTCAAGCATCTGGGTACGTGATGGGACCTCCCTTGAGTGATACTAGAGTTGGTAACTAAATAAAGAACCTTTTATTTCTCATTATGTAGTCTAGTATAACATCTCATTTTTAAATAGACCCCTTGAGTGACATGTGTCACACTGAGTTGACTCGGACTAGGTAGTAAGCCTAGGACTTTAAGGTGGTCATGGATGAGTCATTAGTGCCCCCAATTAACTTGATCAGTAAACATCAAAGGATTAGGTTAAACTTAACACAATTATGTAAACGTTTCCTAATTCTCCCTAAATTGAACATCAAATAGTCAAATAGACCTCACCATAACTTAATAAACATCATTAGGAGTCAATAGGGTAATAATCAACTAGAGTGGGCTAGCCATATTACCAATTTTGTCCAAAGTCAACTTTAAGTCAACTTTGCTCATTTAGCCCGAAATTTGGCCCAATTGGTCTTTACTTATTTAAATTGGCCCCACCATGACCTAATACAAATCATGGGGTGACATGAAACTCTTGACCATCAAGTATGGCATGAAACATCTTCAATTTGATGAAATTCCACCCTAAAGTCAACATAGGCTATATAAGCATAAAGTTGAAATATAAGAACCAAACCTAGTTCTAATGGGCTCTACTCTAAAAGGCCCACTCCAGTAATTAAATTCCAATGACCATGGAAGCCTCGACCCCCATTGAGAATATATATAGAACCATGGAGGGATCCACAAAAGATTCCTTTTCAGGACAGCAGACACTCATCGAATATGAAGGGTTGGATGATTCTTTCCAAGCTTTTGCAAAAGCTCGCAAAGAGCGGGGATTGTGTACAACCACGTATTCGTTGTGTGGGACCTAGGGGCCAGGACCCCAATTTTGAGTTGGCTCTTAGCTGAGTGGGTCAGGCGAGTGGAATAGGTGGAAGAGATCTCGCCCTGGGGCATGCGGGAATGTTCGCGCCCGGGAAGGCAGGAGGCCCTCGGATACCGATGTTGAGTGATGCTTCTCCACTCAACTCCTTTTAGTTCATGGCGTTCAGTGATGCTTCTCCACTTAACACCTTTTAATTCTCGGCATTGAGTGATGCTTCTCCACTCAACGCTTTTTAGTTCCCGATGTTGAGTGATGCTTCTCCACTCAATGCCTTTTAGCTCCCGGCGTTGAGCAATGCTTCTCCACTCAACACCTTTTAGTTTATGGTGTTGAGTGATGCTTCTCCACTCAATGCCTTTTAGTTCTCGGTGTTGAGTGATTCTTCTCCACTCATTGCCTTTCAGCTCCTGGCATTGAGTGAAGCTTGTGTTATGGACACCTTATCTTGGCTCAGGAAATGTGTGAGACCTTCCTGAATAGCTTTCACCCAGGGGCAAAAGCGGTCTCGCCTAGGGAAGGTTAGGGGTGAGAGGCATGAAAGATTTTGCCAGTGTTATTTAGATCATGCATTTGCCACAGGAGGCAAGTGCCTGTCTGCTCTAGTACTCGCCCCTTTAGGTGACTGGTGCCCCTATGGACCACTCGCCCAGTGGGATCCAGAGGTAAAATTACCTCAATGTCCTTGTCGGGCTGCATATAGCCAGTCAGAGCAGCAGAGGTTGGCTATTTGCAGGCCTTTTTCAGAAATCTATAAATAGACCTAAGGGGTACCTCAGAAGACACGCTTACTTGTGCCCCGATCTTCTTGCGCTTTTTGAGGTATCCTTAGCTCGACATTTGGCTAGGCAGGAGAAGCGCTCTAAGATCGTGTGAGTGTGTGGTGGGACCTCCACGCCGAGCCCTTGGGACTGTCCCCTGTTTTTTTCCTTAGTTGTTTGGCTTTCGAGAGAGATGTACGTGTGTGATCACCCCTTCTCCAAGGGTGAACTCCACAAAGACTGAGTTTTCGGTTTCAACAGACTTGATTCAATTTCGAGTCGACTCGGAATCGATCCATTTCACTCTACTCGTAATCGATTTTGATTTCGAGACAAAAATTTCAATTTTGAGACGACCCAAAATCGCTCAAACTCGACTTGATATCAGCCCTAAATCAGAGATCTAATAATGTGTATCAGTATTGTTTGTCAACATATGTACATGCTCACTTGAATTACTTAGGAAACTTGATCAAAATTAATAGTAAAACATATGAATGTACTTAACAATGATTATTTGATCAAAATTAATAGTTTTGGTCTACTCGTGACTATGGGCGAGTAGACCCATACTACTTGCTAGCAGAGCCTAGATACGTGCCTATGCCCCCACCCCAAGATATCTCTATAAATAGACCCCTAGGGGTACTAAAAATGACACTTTTGGAAGAGGTTGAGTTCCCCCCAAGTAGATACTCGCCAAGTCCATGTCTGCCTAGTACCTCGCCCAGCCTTTTGGTTGCAGAGGGGAAGTTTCTCCTAAACTTCCGGGTATGTATTGGGACCTCTTTATTAGAGCACTTAGGGTGTGCTTATAGATAGTTTTCTCTCTCCCATGATATCCATTTGAATTATGGCATCGGACCGCAAAATCAGTAACTTTGGGATGTCTTGATCCGAATTTTAGAGTAGGGATTTTCCCGACTTCAACACTTTGGTGCGGTGAGCGTGGATCGTAGTTGAGAAAAAAACTTTTGCGAGAAGAGTTCATAGCTTAAGATGGCAAGTTGGAGATCAAAGGCAGCAACTGAAAGTCCACTTAGTGTCAACTACCTTCACCTATGGGGGGGAATAGGTATCTTGCAGCGTTTTTGCGGAATTAAAATCGTACCTGCACAAGAAAACAAAACAACACAGCACAGAAAGGACACAAGCAAATTATAGTGGTTCCCCGATTTGGGTACATCCACTTTCCCCCTTCGACCTATCTCCCAACCAGGGACGACTCGGTCACTTCACCAACAGGATTGAAATCCAATCCTTGCACTAACGGAAGGAACCCTTCCACACGTAGGAGTCACCACTCCCACAACACGGGTTGCACCCAACCCTTACAAATAGGAACCAACGTTCCTTTACAACAAAATAGAAATTGGAGTGTATTAGAAATACAAACTACTTATGGAGAATAAGGTGTCCCTCTTCGTTCGACGACGTGTTCTTGAAGTCAACGAAGAGTCCACAACCCTAAATCTCACTTAGAGAGAATCTCTCCTGAAACCTGCAGCGACAAGAAGGGCGGCGGCTTGGTTCTCGGGATCGGCGGCGACAACGGAGTGCTGCTGCTGTACTTTGGAGATTCAACTTTCGTAGCAAAGCTAGCAAGGTCTTCCAACGGTCACACTAGGATCGATCGTCTCGATCGATTCGGAAGGGGAAGGTTTTCCCGATCAACGAATCAAGAGACAAAGGATCTCTGGTTAGACGCGTGAGACGCTGTGCTTGGCTGAGCTTCTGTCGCCGGGAGATCTGGAAGAAACTGGCCATCAACTGGCACGAGCGGCGACGGCGGCGGAGCAGGTTTCGCGATCTAGGTCACGTCGGCGGCTCGGTTTTCTTGATCAAAATCGCTTCTCCTTACTGTTCAAAAATACAGATGTATTTATACATTAGGTCTTCAAGATGACCGTTGTGGGCCCCACCAACAAGAAACCCCAAGCCCGGTTCAAAACAGCGCCAGCGGCTGAGTCTGGTCCAGCGGGTTCCAGAAATTCGCTTAAGGCAAAATCGGCGAGAATCGAAGGTCATTCCCGACGATTTTGACTACCTAAGGCAAAATCGGCGAGAATCGAAGGTGATTCTCGACGATTTTGACTTAGCGACAGATTTGCATGCTCTGATTTAGCCGGATAGAGTCGGCGAGAATCAGCCAGTGATTTTCGACGATTCGGCGAGAATCACTAGTGATTCTCGCCGAATCGGCGAGAATCACTTTGTGATTCTCGTCAATTATTACTTAGACGATTTTTCGTCTTTCCACCCATGAGCTGCTCTTTGACCTATCCTTGCTCCTTGTCTGCTCTTGCATTATCACAACCCTGTACTTGAAAATAAGTACACTCCAATAGAGAGAGTACACGTCGGCCAACACACTGATCTGCTCAACGAGGGATTACGTCGCGCAGACCCGTGTATATTGACCTACTGCACCCTGACATTGGTGTGCACTTAGCGTGGAATAACTGCAAGCACAACTTAAAAGATTTCATCAAATACATTGTCTATTTACCTTAGCTTGTTCAGGGGCTTCTTCAAATCAGGTACGTTGTGGATACAATACCCAACAATCTCCCCCTATTTGAAGAAGCCTAAACCCTACAAGCTAACGTGAATAGAGCGTATGCGAATGAAAATCATAAACTTAAAATTGAGTTGAGAGAGATATTCATTACCAATACCAATTTCTTGAGAGCAAAACATGGAGCCACCTTAGCCTTAGCCGAGAGGGTAATCTCCCCCTTTTCGGCTTCTGCAAATCTGGGTCTGTTGCATTTGACCCCTTGCTCCCCCTCAGTGCTTGCACCTGTGCTCACACTTGAGTTCCTGACAGAGGCTCCCCCTAGATGCACGAGCCTGGAGCTTCTGTAGTCTTCATTCCTCATAGTTTAGCATCCCCAATTCAGTTTTGAAAAGACTGAACTTGGCTTCGTCTAAGGGCTTTGTGAAAATATCTGCAATCTGCTTGTCCGTGGGGACATAACGGAGAGAGATATCCTTGTTCTCCACGTGCTCCTGAATGAAGTGGTAGCGCACTTCAATATGCTTCGTTCTGCTGTGCGATATCGGATTGTTGGCAATTGCAATTGCACTGGAGGAGTCGCAGTACATTGGTACTTCCTTGAACTGAAGGTCATACTCGGCTAACTGGTTTCTGATCCATAGGAGTTGTGCGCAACAGCTGCCTGCCGAGATGTACTCAGACTCTGCTATGGAGGTTGCTACACAATTTTGCTTCTTGCTGTTCCATGAGATAAGCCTTCTTCTGCGGAATTGACACGTCCCGGAAGTGCTTTTCCTGTCATCCCTACTCCCTGCAAAATCAGCATCTGAAAAACCTATTAGCTCGACATCATTGTTTCTCGGGTACCACAAGCCAAGATTGGGAGTACCTTTAAGGTATCTTAGAATTCGCTTTGCAGCGACATAGTGAGATTCCTTAGTGTTCACCTGATATCTGGAACAGACACATGTGGAGAACATGATATCCGGTCTACTGGCAGTAAGGTAAAGCAGGGATCAAATGATGCTTCTGTATTTGGTTTCATCGAAAGGTTTACCTTTCTCATCCTTATCCAGAGACATAGTGGATCCCATTGGAGTCCTCATAGAGGTTGCATTCTCCATACTGAATTTCTTGAGGAGTTCATTTGTGAACTTCGTCTGAGAGATGAAGATTCCATCCTCAGACTGTTTCACTTGAAGTCCCAAGAAATACTTTAGCTCTCCCATACTGCTCATTTCAAACTTTCCTTGCATAAGTTTAGAAAACCTTTTGAAAAGATTGTTGTCCGTTGAGCCGAATATAATGTCATCGACATAGATTTGCACCAGCAAAATCTTGCCTTTGACTTCCCTGAGAAACAATATCTTATCTATTTTACCTCTAGAGAACTTGTTCTCAAGAAGAAAACTAGATAAAGTCTCATACCAAGCTCGTGGAGCTTGTTTTAAACCATATAGAGCTTTATTAAGAAAATATACATTATTGGGATAAGTAGGATTGACAAAACCTGGGGGTTGAGCGACGTATACTTCCTCTTTCAGGTCTCCGTTCAAGAATGCTGATTTCACATCCATTTGATAGACTGTGAATCCTTTGTGCGAAGCATACGCCAGGAACAATCTGATTGCCTCGAGCCTTGCCACTGGTGCAAAGGTCTGATCGAAGTCAATCCCCTCCTCCTATCTGTAACCTTGAGCCACTAGCCTGGCCTTGTTCTTTATGATGACACCATGTTCATCCAGTTTGTTTCTGAAGATCCACTTGGTGTCAATCACATTCTGCTTTTGTGGTCTGGGAACCAGCGTCCAAACGTTGCATCGTTCGAATTGATGCAGTTCATCTTGTATGGTCAAAATCCATGCCGCATCTTTGTTCGCCTCGTCGAACTTATTTGGCTCAACCTGTGATAGGAAGCTAAGATGCAAAATCTCGTTAATAGTACCTCTTCGAGTTCTGACACCGTTACGAGGATCTCCGATGATCTGATCTCTAGGATGATCCCTCACGTGCCGGAGCTCTAGAAGTCTGGCGTCTGGAGCTTCGACTAATTCTTGGGCTTCTCCTTCTTCTAAGAGATTTGCTCCATTTTGATCTTCAACATTCCCAGTTGACGTTGAGGTGGAAACTTTGACGTACTTAGGAGTTTCATCTTTAGCGCTCTCATCGAGACTCAGCTGTTCAAGTCGTGCACCTGCATCTTCAAGAATACCGCTGGAAGAATTGTTGTTAAGCAAGCTTCCTTCATCAAATACAACATTAATTGATTCTTCTACCACTAGGGTTTTCTTATTGAAGACCCCTATATGCCCGACTGTGGGTACTATAGCCCATGAATATGGCTTCGAAGCATTTTTCACCAAATTTAGTACGCGGGTACTTCCCATTATTCAGTACATAACATCTGCAACCAAAGATCCTCAAATAGGACATGGTTGGTTTCCTGCCTTTCAGTAGTTCGTAGGGCGTCTTACGATGACTTTTGTTGATCAATGCCCGGTTTTGAACATGACAAGCCGTATTGATCGCCTCAGCCCAGAAGTATTCTGGGAGTGAAACGTCATTCAACATTGTCGTGCAGGCTTCAATGAGTGTTCTATTTCTCCTCTCCGCGACTCCATTTTGTTGAGGAGTGCGCGGGGAGGAAAACTCATGAAGGATACCAAGTTCTTCACAGAACTCTGTCATAGCACCAGACTCGAACTCTGTTCCATGGTCACTTCTGATTTTGACCACTGAGCAGTTAAGTTCGTTCTGGATCTGCTTGACAAAGCTGGTGAAGATGTCAAACGTATCAGACTTGCGTTTTAAAAAGAACACCCAGGTAAACCGAGAGTGATCATCTACAATCACGAGTGTATAAGACTTCCCTCCTAAGCTATGAACTTGCATTGGACCAAACAAGTCCATGTGCAGAAGATAAAGACATCTGGAGGAGTCTTTGTCTGAGATGCCCTTAAAGGTAGCCCGAGTCTGTTTGCCCATCTGGCATGCAGGACAGGGACTATCTTTGATACACTTAATAAAGGGAGCATCCCTTACTAAATCTTTGGAAAATAGCATATTAATTGTCTTGTAATTAATATGTGCCAATCTCTTATGCCATTGTTCACAAATAGATGCACTGCCTTTTGCTACTAGGCATATGGAGGTAGATGAATCTAAGCTAAGAAAATCTAAGCAGAAGATATTTCTGCTCCTAATGCCTGATAATACCGTCTCAGAAGAGGCACATGATATTATCAGGCATTTATCCTTGCAGAACTTAACGTCATAACCTTTATCACATAACTGACTTACACTGATCAGGTTATGGTTTAACCCTTCAACATAAGCCACGTCGGTGATAGAGATTATACCGTTGGAAATCATACTGTAACCTCTGATGACTCCTCGATCTGACCCCCCCAAAGATGACTTTGGGTCCATTCTCGACTGGAGTGTAATCACGCAGCAGGCTTCTTGTCCCAGTCATATGCCGGGAGCATCCACTGTCCAAGTACCATATTGGAGTTTTGGTGGCCTTTGGACATTCCTGCAAAACAAAATTAATTTCCCTTAGGAACCCAATCGAGCTTGGGTCCTAGATTCTTGGTTAGCATACTCCCCCTCGGGTGGTTAACCCTACGAGTGGTCGGCCTCGCATTGCTAACATAAGGAGTCTCGTTATACCTCGGATTAAACCAACAATCCACGGCAAAGTGACCGACTTTGCCACAACACCAACAGTCAAATCTGTTGTACCTCTTCCTAGGCTCCTGCTTTACCATGGGAATGGTGGGTACAGCCGGGGCCTTGGATCTGGAGGTGGAGGCATCATAGTGATTGCAGTCACATGACTTCTTCACCTTCTATTCCTTCAGTATAACAGGTTTGGCTTTTGGTGCCTGCTTTCTATTATGGCCGCTAGAGAATTGACCATAATTTCCCATGTGGATTTCCTCATAAGGTGCCTTGAAGACACTCTCACCGAAGTTGCGGGAAAAAGTCCAACCATCATATCGTCTCTTTGGCTTTGCAACCGAGGGCCGGAAATGATGACCAAAGGTTGACTCAAAGTCATGTTGGTTGCAGGGAAAGCTAGGCTTTCTGAACGCAACAGGACTGAGTGGGGCCTTTCCCTTTTCAGCAGCAGAGGCCTTCTTGGCGGCCTTATTCTTTCTCTGGTTCCTATTTCTCCTAGATGAGGAACCAGATACCCCTACATGCCCCAAGCCAGCTCCTTTGGCCTGAGCAGAGAAGGTATCAACTACTGGAAGAACTGTTTTTGGCATAGAGAAGCTCTTTACGATCTTCCTTTCTGCCGCAAGTTGTTCTTCCAACTTGTCGATTTCCTCCTGCTTAAGATCAAGGAGCTTAAGAGACTCTGAATGCTTTGAAGTCAGGTCTAGGTGCTCCTGTCTGAGAGAGATCAAACTGGTGATCTCTTCCCTTAGGGAGACACTCTCACCCTTAAGGAATTTCACTTCCTTTTTCTCAGCCTTCAATCTCTTACGACACTCCTCGAAAGTGTTGATCAGAAGCTCATACTTCTCGAGGAGCTCCGCTTCACGGGCCGAAGGGCTATCCTCAGGGTCATCATCCTGAGACTCGGGATCAGAATCAGAGTCGGAGAGAGGGGTGTGAGATTTTACCTTCCCAGTAAATGGGGGGCATTCTCCTTCTGAGTCGGAGCGACCCACCAGCCCGAAGTAGGCTTCCTCATCATCACTGGAGTCTGAGGAATCAGACTCACTCAGTGTCCTTGGCTTTTTGGCGATGTAGCTCCTCTCTTTCTTCTTATCTCTAGAGAACTTGTGCTCCTCTCCCTTCCCCTTTTCTCTCTTGCCTTGGTGGCAGTCGGCCACGACGTGTCCTGGCTTATTGCATCCAAAACAAATAATGTCAGAGGAGCGATGTTTGTTCGGTTTAGAAGCATACCTGTCAGAAGAATAATTTTTCTTCTGATGCCAGGAGGAGGAGCCGTCTCTCTTTCTTTGATTCCTCATCTTGAGGAACTTCTTGAATTCACGGGTGATGAGGGAGAAAACTTCCTCAGATAACTCTGTGCTGGAGGAGCATGGCTCGGAGTCCTCCTCCTCATCCTTTTTCCCGGCACGGTATGAAACTGCACCCTTGCCCTTCCTGGAGTGAATGGCTTTTAGGGCCACAGTCTTTTCCTTGGCAGCAGCCTTCTCTGCTTCTTCTTCTGCTTTCCTGGTGTTCAGTTGAAGCTCATAGGACATCAGCTTCCCAAACAGAATTTGCGGGTCTGTTTCAGCAAGTCTGCCAAACTCTCGGATGGCGCAGATCTTTGTGTCCCATTCCTTAGTAAGGGACCTAAGGAATTTATCATTAAGTTCACCATCAGTGAACACTCTTCCATATCCTTTGAGGGCATTGACAATCTTGAGGAAGTTCTCGAAGGTGACTCCGATCTATTCCTTAGGCCCTTGTCTGAAGGCCTCATATTTCTGGTTCAGGAGGGATCTCCGATCATCCCTCACTTCATCAGTGCCCTCCATTAGGATAATCAGGCAGTGCCAGATCTCCTTTGTTGTCCTGCAGTTGCAGAAGTTTTGTATCAATGAGTCATCGACCGCGCTGACCAGAATGTTCTGCGCCTTCTTGTCAAGTCCCACCAGCACCATCTCGTCCTTGTCCATTTCAGAAATTTTCTTTGGCACTTTCTTGGTAGGATCAATGGTGGAGGCCTTAGTGGGGACATAAGGTCCCTCCTCCACGATCATGAAGAGTCAGGGATCGACCGCTTCCATGTAGAACATAATCCTTTCCTTCTAGATAGGAAAGTTTAGCCTGGTGCACACTGGGATCTTGCCTGTGTACTTGAGTCCGTCCATAGTAGATGTCTGCCTTCTTCTTGACACTAGTGGCAGGACCTTACTCAAGGTGTTAACCTCTTTGTTGAGTAACCTCTGATACCACTTGAAAGTCCACTTAGTGTCAACTACCTTCACCTATGGGGGGGATAGGTGTCTTGCAGCATTTTTGCGGAATTAAAATCGTACCTGCACAAGAAAACAAAACAACACAACACAGAAAGGACACAAGCAAATTATAGTGGTTCCCCGATTTGGGTACGTCCACTTTACCCCTTCGACCTATCTCCCAACCAGGGACGACTCGGTCACTTCACCAACAGGATTGAAATCCAATCCTTGCACTAACGGAAGGAACCCTTCCACAGGTAGGAGTCACCACTCCCACAACACGGGTTGCACCCAACCCTTACAAATAGGAACCAACGTTCCTTTACAACAAAATAGAAATTGGAGTGTATTAGAAATACAAACTACTTATGGAGAATAAGGTGTCTCTCTTCGTTCGACCACGTGTTCTTGAAGTCAACGAAGAGTCCACAATCCTAAATCTCACTTAGAGAGAATCTCTCCCGAAACCTGCTGCTGCAAGAAGGGCGGCGGCTTGGTTCTCGGGATCGGCGGCGACAACGGAGTGCTGCTGCTGTACTTTGGAGATTCAACTTTCGTAGCAAAGCTAGTAAGGTCTTCCAACGGTCACACTAGGATCGATCGTCTCGATCAATTCGGAAGGGGAAGGTTTTCCCGATCAACGAATCAAGAGACAAAGGATCTCTGGTTAGACGTGTGAGATGCTGTGCTTGGCTGAGCATCTGTCGCCGGGAGATCTGGAAGAAACCGGCGATCAACTGGCACGAGCGGCGACGGCGGCGGAGCAGGTTTCGCGATCTAGGTCACGTCGGCGGCTCAGTTTTCTTGATCAAAATCGCTTCTCCTTACTGTTCAAAAATACATATGTATTTATACATTAGGTCTTCAAGATGACCGTTGTGGGCCCCACCAACAAGAAACCCCAAGCCCGGTTCAAAACAGAGCCAGCGGCTGAGTCCGGTCCAGCGGGTTCCAGAAATTCGCTTAAGGCAAAATCGGCGAGAATCGAAGGTCATTCCCGACAATTTTGACTACCTAAGGCAAAATCGGCGAGAATCGAAGGTGATTCTCGACGATTTTGACTTAGCGACAGATTTGCATGCTCTGATTTAGCCGGATAGAGTCGGCGAGAATCAGCCAGTGATTTTCGACGATTCGGCGAGAATCACTTGGTGATTCTCGTCGATTATTACTTAGACGATTTTTCGTCTTTCCACCCATGAGCTGCTCTTTGACATATCCTTGCTCCTTGTCTGCTCTTGCATTATCACAGCCCTGTACTTGAAAATAAGTACACTCGCACTGATCTGCTCAACGAGGGATTACATCGCGCAGACCCGTGTATATTGACCTACTGCACCCTGACATTGGTGTGCACTTAGCGTGGAATAACTGCAAGCACAACTTAAAAGATTTCATCAAATACATTGTCTATTTACCTTAGCTTGTTCAGGGGCTTCTTCAAATCAGGTACGTTGTGGATACAATACCCAACAGCAACTCGTCAGCATTCGGCAAGATAGGCGAGTTCTTGGCAAGGTGGGTGAGTATTCGGCAAGGTGGGCGAGTTTTCTGGTCACTCGCTCATAGGAAACTTCACAATGGCAATTTTCAAGCTCGATGGCTTCGTGAGGCGAGCATTCAAGTTACTTGCTCTTAAGTGAGTAACAGATTGCGACCTCCTTAGGCGGGCTCTAGATGATGACTTCAGTTGGCAAGTATATGCAGGCGAGTTCATAGAGGCGAGTTGTAGATGGCAATATACTTTGACGAGTTTCAGACATCGAGCTCAAAATCAACTCACAGATGTTCTACTCTCAGGTTGGCAAGTTCCTTGTTGCTCCCCCATAGGCGAGTTCCATATGACGACAACCCTAGGCGAGAATATGCAGAACAGTTCATGGAGTCGAGTTGCAGACAGCAATATATCGACGCGCATATGCAGGATTTAAGACTTTGAAGAGGCTAACTTCCTTCGTACTCGCCCATAGGCGAGTACATGCAGGACTGGCGAAGTATCTTTGTTACTCGCCCATAGGCGAGTTGACACTTACCCTCTGCCTAGTTCATTTCCTTTATCAATAGGGGTATTTTTCATACATGTTCATACTTACAGGTGCTTTGGTAAAGCACGTGAGTACTTTTTATATGACTAAGAAACAGGGCGAATCACGACGAGTTCACCACTGGAAAAAACATACGAGGTGCTCTGCGAGCTCCTACTTGTGATGATCTCCTCTGACAACCTACATTCCATGAGATGGCTTACTTATGACATCGTTAATCTAGTATTTTATGAGCTCTTACTCATGATGATCTTCATGCTTAGTGGGTGCTCTCTTCAATTCCGCGAGTTCCATACTCGCGAGGTCATCTCTTCAACAACTATGGTACTCTCCTTCAAATCCGTGAGTTCCATACTCGCGATGTCATATGTTCAACGGATAGAGTGCTCTCCTTTAATTCCGCAAGTTCCATATGTAACACCCCCATCTGTCGCATGCCATATAACAGAAGGTCCAGCTGGAACCCGACGTCATATACCATAGACAGCCGGAAGAGATACTCAATGAATAATCAAACCACCAACTAATACTACTCGTCCTAAACACAGAGCATTCTAGCGGAAGATTTTAAAGTTGAAAGAACCCAAAATTAAATCCATCAATATGAATGTCCACAGCTACAACAATAGGAATGAAATCCCAAATACACAGAAACGGGTACATGGCCTTATGGCCTTACAAAAGTTCACTTAATAAAGAGTGTTTTACATACATCGGCTCGCAGGCCGGCCACACATGATAAATATAAAAACAGCTATTCTACGGCCTTCTAGGGCCAGCACAGCAACATGGGCTCCAGCCCGCTATTTGGCGCTCGGCTCCGCAGCACCTGCAAGCACATACCACCGCCCGGTGGCAAATAAAGCAACGGTCAGCTAAAAGCCGACCAAATTATAACGACTCCACCCCTTACTCGGGACGGCGGTGCTCTTTCCCTGCAAAACATTAGCCCAAAAATATATATATCGCAATTATAATTCGCCACAGGTGTAGGCTCGCACGGCCAAACACCCCGTGCACTCAAGGCACATTCATGGTGAACCCTGACAAATCAGTGCATTCACCACCATCCCAGGATGGCAACAACATGTGAGCATTTAGCCTTTCTGACCACCGTCTAAGGCTCCGACTATGCCAACGGCCAGTCCCCATCTTCGGGTCTCTCGCACCGAACCACATAGCCTAGGTCCGATTCCACTTGCCCGTTGCTCACGCCGCATGTCCAATTTAAGTCCTTTGCGCGGGCCAAGCTTCTCTCGGATCCCAAATTTTCCAAAACAATCTCATAACCCAGTTATGATCAAGGCCGGTTCCCAGACCGCCAAGTTAGAAGAACACGTTTCCGCTCAGTTTTCCGGGTGCGCCTTGAAGCTAACCTCCAAGGATCCCTACTGCAATCTACCACGTAGAAACCCGAAAAACCCAAAGCACGGAGTCTTCTCCGGCAAAACCACATCAAATGCAACATCACCGATCCAGACAAAACACGTCCGGGTAGGCTTCACACACAATGCCTATGCCCGTACTTGCGATTCCGGGCTCTATATGCAACACGTGGGGGACTATTCACATCAACCCCAAGGAACACCACGCACTCGCCGCACACTCGCGGGAGAGGGATTCCCTATGCAGAAAGAAAGAGCTTCAAACGCTCAAGTTGAGAATCGTTACCCTTGTAGTCCGTTTCGGCGCCATGGAAAAACTACGCGGTTAGAACTCTTCGCAATGACCTTCCCTCCACGGATCCGCTCTCCGATTTCGAAACGGTGCTCCGATGCACCGTCGGCGGCCGGAAACCTCCTTCTTCTTCCTCTCCTCTCTCACTTTGGAAGGGGAGAACTTTGGAGAGAAAATGAGGGAATAACTCCCTATTCCCGGCCTTAACAGAGCAGGATTTTATCTGGTCCGTCAGATCCTAATTAAAGAAAATGAACGGCTCGGATCTGCACAAAATTCCCCAGACCTAGGCCGAACACGGCTTCACACACGGCCGTGTCCCAGGCCGTGTGCCTCGATCCAGGCACGCTCGACGAACTGAGAAACGCACACGGGCCAAGACACGCCCGTGTCTGACCTGACACGCCCGTGTCGGGTTCCTCGACACGCCCGTGTTCGTGGACGTGTCACGCATAACCGCCACGGCAACGGACACGACCCATCAGGACACGGGTAGGGACACGGGTTGGCACATGCCCGTGTCGGATGACACGCCCGTGTCATCCGGCCGTGTTTCTGGCCGTGTCCTTCTCGGGTTGAAAACGGCCAAAAATCACCAGCCAGACACGGCCTTGGACACGCCCGTATCCTAGGCCGTGTACCCCTACAGGCACCAAAAACTCTTTTTTCGCGACCGACTCGCACATAACTTTCGTGGCGTTACACTATACCAGCGAGGTGATCTCTTCAACATCTATGGTGCTCTCCTTTAATTATGTGAATCCATACTCGCGACATCACTACTTCAAAACCTTTGGTGTTCGCTTCAATTTTGCGAGTTTATACGCGTGGGGATATTGCTTTAGCAACCCGACCACTATTTTATTCATTTCATCTCCTCAAACACCTGGAGTTATGATAACCTGAAAGGATTCTACCCATAAGAGGGAATGGTACGCTTGTTCACACTTATACATCGATGATATTTCTCTAACACCCTGAAATATGGGGCTTTAGCTTCTCTTCTTAAAAGCGTCTCAAGTAGGCATAGTAGGCAGAAGCAATCTCCGTGATCGAGTTGGAAAATGAGTCTCCGACTTGATTCTCCTAAAAAAACCTAGGGCGGACGATGGGATGATGTGTCACGATTTAAAGTGTCCTTATAAGACCGATCCCCTACATTGACGGTTGAGATCAGCTCCCCCTTGTATGTCGGCCTAGCTACCCCCGATTGCACCTCTCCTTCGACTGGAGTGACTATCAGGAACAAGTCTAGACGCCAACCTCCCCAACTCGATGAAGAGAATTTCATCGTGCCTTGAGGAAGTACCTTTGTCATTAAAGGCGTCGTTGAGACCACAAAAGAGCTATAAGCTTGGCGCATGATTAGAAACTGTCTTAGAAGTTTAAAGGCTTAGCATCACTTTTTGTTTATGATAACACGCACAACTAACTCTCTTTTGATTATTAAGTAATAGGGTGGGGAACCTCCCCGAGTGGAGCAGGAAAGGTGGACAAAAGGGTAGGATGGTGGCCTCGTGCGTGTGCGTCCTATAATACCCCCCCGAGGGTCATTTCCCTTCACTTGTAACCTGACCTTTGTGGCCAGGTGGCAGAGCAGGAGTTCATAGAGGTGGGCAGGAAGCGATCTCCACGATTGTGTCGGGAAACGAGCCTTCAACCTGATTCTCCTAAAAAGCTAGGGCGAACGATGGGACGATGTGTCGGGATTTAAAGCGTCCTTATAAGATTGAGCCCCTACAATGACGGTCGAGATCAGCTCCCCCATTATATGTCGGCCTAGCGACCCCTGATTGCACCTTTCCTCCAACTAGAGGAACTATCAAGAACAGGTCTGGACACCAACCTCCCAACTCGACGAAGAGAAGATTGTCATCTCCTTGAATAAAGTTTCCTTCGTCATCAAATAATTTAGAGTAACTAGCTCTTTGTCGATTTATTGAGTAACGGGGCGAGTTACCTCAGCATTGGTGGAAATTCCTCGAGCATAGTGTTGTCGTAGTCTAAGTCCTTACATGAGCTTCTCTCCTGCAAATTGGCTACTAGCCCCCTCAGGTGATATTGGGTATTGCTTCCACAATAACTTTGATTTGAAGAAATACCCCTTTAACTACGAAGAATTGAGTTGTATTTGACATTGCTTTCAAGTTATGTACTTGTAGGACTTAATTGTCAAGTAAACACCAATGTCAGATTACAATAGGTTATCAAACACATGACTATTCAATGTAATCTCTCATTGAGTAGGACATGATGTTGACTCATGTGTAATCTCTCTGTTGGGGTGTACTTCATTTTAAGGGCATAGGAATCAAGGGAAAAGAAGTTGTTGAGTTCAACAAAAATCGGAAATTTTCCAAAGTAAAATTCGTTGAGTATACACGTGAAGTCTCGTGTTCGTCGAGATGTCGCGTGAATATTCGTGAAACTTGTCGAGTTTACTCGAAATATTTCTGAAAAGCTCTCAAAAATATTTCAGAAATGGCTAAGTTAAATTTGTCGAGTATAAACATGAAGTATTGTGTCATTCATCGAGATGTCACGTGAATACTCATGAAATTCGTCGAATATACTCGAGTGGTCCAGTGACTATTAACCAAAAAAATTCTAAGTCCAATTCGTCGAATGAACTCGTGCAATTCGTCGAATGCTATCGTGTAATCTAAGTAATTCGTCGAGTGTTCTAGCAATTACTCGTGTTATTCTGACGAATGGACTTAACGTTTTCCTGGATCGATTTTTTCGACGGGTTCTGTTTCAAATGACGGTCATGTACAGTGCACGTGGAAGCTTATTTTTGGAAGGAAATTTCTAGCTGTTGTAAATGGATTCCATATAAATATCAAGGTTTCATTTCGACAAGAATTATCAACAAGAATCAAAAATTGTCTAGACCTGATTTTCAAGATTGTGAACGGGCGAAAAACTTCTTCTCCAATCTTCTGTTCTCAAAAATGCAACCCGGTGACCAAGAGTTCACGATCAGCGATTCTTCTCAAAGATAGATTCAACAAGATCATTGCTTTCAGATTTCTCAAAGGTGCTCTCAATCTAGTCGGATTTTAAGATTTCAGATCAAGGTTTAAAGAATTCAAGTCTTCTCCTTCAACTTCCTTTCAAGAACTAATCTCTAAGAAGGAAGAAGATTGAATCCATTCAGATCTGAAAAAGAAGATTGTTTTCAATCTAGAAAATTGTAAAAACTACTTTTTATATTCTAGGAAGTTTCCACTTCCAAGTTTGTAGATCCATGTTTTGGATCGAGTTATAAGAGATGTTGATCTCCGAGTGTCGAAGTATTGTTATCCGAGTTGTAGGAGCGTTGTCTCCGAGTTTAGGAGTTGAGACTCTGAGGTGTAAGATTTGTGTAATCTGAGTTTTGGTGAAATAGCCGAGTGTAGCCTGAATTGCTAGATAGGCGAGGCGGGATAATAGACGTACCCATTTTGGGGAACTAATATAAATCCTTGTGTACTTCTGTGTGTTTATTTCTTATTAATTTTTATTCTGCAAAAAGATGCAGAACTCACCTATTCACCCCCCTTCTAGCTGATTTAGGTAGATAACTAGATACTTTCAATTAGTATTAGAGGAAAGGTTGTTCGTTAAAAGGTTAACACATTGAACAAGATCTCCATCTAGTTGTCAAAGCACAAAATTTTATGTTATGCATAGGAGGAAGGATATGTCCCCTATGAAGCTACATGTATGCTCAAAGGAAAACTTCCTCATGTGGAAGGAAAGAGTTACGTTCTTCATGCAAGTTGCCGATCCTAGAATTTTTTAGATTGATGAAGAAGGCCCTCATATGCCTATGATTACTTCAACAATCAACCCAACTCTGATGGTTCCTAAGAATATATTGGATCTAACTAAAGATTAGATTGATCTTGTCTCTCTGGACAAGAAAGCAAACAATATTATTGCTAGTGATGTGGATGACTCAATGTTGCAGAATCTAATCTACTGCAAGTCGGCCAAAGAAATGTGGACCTCCCTAATTATTCTCATGAAAGGTAAAAAGGAGGTTAGGGATGACCGAAAATCCCTCCTTAATCAGGAGTATGCATCCTTCAAACAAGACAGAAGAGACTCTATAGCCGACAGCTACGAGAAGTTCTTCAAGATTGTCAACGGGCTAAGGAATTACATTGCAAGTTTAAAAATGGTGAACTTAACCACAAATTCTTGAGATCCCTGATGAAATAATAGGATAACAAGGTTTGTGCAATAAGGGAGTTTGGTAGACTTGCCGACACTAACCCTCAGAATCTATTTGGGAAGCTGCTTTTCTATGAGCTTCAAATAAATATGAGGAAAGTTGAAGACCAAAGAAATAGATCCTCAACCAGAAAAAGGTCAATGGCCCTAAAGGCTGAAGGGTCAAGGAAGACTAGAGTTGTGTCTCCTATCTGAACACAAACCTCATGTGTTCAGGAAGACTCAGAGTTGAGCACCTCATGCTCTAAAGTGTCAGATGGAGAGTTCTTCTTACTCTCTAAACAACTCAAGAGGATACTCAGCAAGAGGAGGAAAATGAGTAATCAGTCATCCTCATCTAATTATAGGAGATCATGTGGTGATGGTGGTCACTATAAGAAAAACTACAACAGCAATGACAGGTATAACTCGAAACCAAACAAACATATTTCAACAGATGTCATGTGTTACTGTTGTAATAAGCCAGGGCATATGATTACTGACTATCCTTACAAGAAGAAGGATGGATCTAAGAAGGAAGAGTGGAGACCCTTCAAAGGTAAGAAGAAGAAGGAGAAGAGCTTCATGTCAAATAAGTCGAACACTCTGAGCGACAGTTACTCAAACAAGTCAAGTTCAGATGAAGAAGCCTACTTTGGGCTAATGGCACATACTGACGAGGATGAAGGCAACTCATAGTACAACAAGAAGGTAAACTCTCACACACCCCTCTTTGAGTCTGAAGCATCCTCAGAAGGCCATGAATACTATTCTTCTGAGGAGGAGTCGGACTTAATGGCTCAGTATAAGGTACTATTGGCAAGTTTTGACAAATGTTTTAAGGTTGTCAAAACACAGGCCAAGGAGATTAACTCTCTCAAGGCTGTTTAATCTGATTTGAGAGAGGAAATTGAGAAATTGACTCCTCTCAGAGACGAAGTCCAATCCTTGGATGAGGAACACCTAACCTCTACTGAACAAGTACGTCTAAAAGGGAAAGTCGTCGATGATTTAGAAGAAAAGTTGTTAGCTGAGAAGAAGATTGTAGCAAGATTCTCGAAGCCCAACACTCTCCTTCCTCTTATCGATGGATTTTCTGCTCCCAAGAAGGGTAGTGGAGTGGGACACAAATCTATTAAAGGTAAAAGGAAGGCCTGTCAACGTCAAAACACCTTTAAGCATCTTCCCTACAAACAAGTATGACTTTGAGGCATCTTATAGTCACTTTGCTAGGCAGACATATGTTGAACCTAACAAAAACTACCAAGGATGGAGCTAGCCTAGATATTTTAGAATGAGCACTCTAAAATTTCCTAACAAAGAAATCATCCTTAAGAATTATGGTCCTTATGTTCATGTACCGAGTGCTAAGAAAGCACTAAAGGCAAATCCTACTATTGAAAAGCAACTTGAGAAGAAGAAGCCATGTGTTTGCTGCTCTCATGAGGCTTAGACTTCGAAGTCAGTAGCTCCTACTATAACTCCCATTCAAAAGGTAAATCATGAGAATAAAAGAAGATACAATAGGTTTGACTGTTAGTGTTGTGACAAGGTTGGTCACTTTGCTACTGATTGTTGGTTTAATCCCAAGAATTGTAGAACTCCACAGGTTAACACTGCTAGGACAGCCACTTGTAATGTTAACACTCCCAATGGTGTTCAGCTAACCAGGAACTAAGGATCCAAATATGTTTGGGTTCCTACGGGAAATTAGTTTGTAAATGCAGGTATGTCCAAAGGCCAACAAAAGGCCTATTTGGTATTTGGACAGCAGATGCTCTCGGCATATGACCGTGACAAGAAGCCTACTTAAAGAATATACCCCATTGAGAATGGTCCAAAGGTCATTTTTAGCAGTTTAGATGGGGGAATCACAAAAGTATACGGTATGATTTCTAACGGTATAGTCTATTTCATAAACATGACGTATGTTGAGGGATTACAACATAATCTTATTAGCATAAGTCAATTATGTGACAAAGGCTATATTGTAGAGTTCTATAAAGATAAGTGTCTGATAAAGTCGTCTGATAGCTTAGAAGCTATTTTAACAGACACTCGGAGTAGAAATATTTTCTATTTGAATTTTCTTTTCTTAGACTCTTCTACATCAGTGTGTTTTTTAGGAAAAGATTGTGTGTCTCTATATTAATAATGGCACAAGATATTAGCAAATATTAATTTCAAAACCATTAATATATTATTTTCTCACAACTGAGTGTGTGATCCTCCTATTATTAAGTGTGATAAAGAGAGACCTTGTCACTCATGTCAAATGGACAAGCAGACAAGGGCTACCTTTAAGAGCATCGCTGGCAAAGATTCTACCAGATGTTTATATCTACTCCATATGGACTTATTTGGTCCCTTGCAATTTCATAGTTTAGGAGGTAAAGCTTACACGTTGGTTATTTCTGATGATTACTCACAATTTGCTTGGGTATTCTTTCTGAAACACAAGTTAGATACATATGATTCCTTCACCAATTTTATTAGGCAAATTCATAATGAATTGAACTGCTCAGTGGTCAAAATTAGAAGTTACTATAGAACAAAATTTGAATCTGGTGTCATGATAAGATTCTATGAAAGCCTAGGTATCTTTCACGAGTTTTCCTCTCCTCGCACTCCACATCAAAATGGAGTTACTGAGAGAAAGAATAGGACTCTCATAGAGGCATGCAAAACTATGTTGAATGACTCTTCTTTACCAGAGTACTTTTGGGCAGAGGCCGTCAACACTGTCTTCCACATGCAAAACAGAGTGCTCATAAACAAAAACCACCATAAGATCTCTTATGAACTATTGAAGGACAAGAAACCAACTGTCTTATTTTAGTATTTTTGACAATAAATGTTTTGTGCTTAATAATGAGAAATATTACAAAACTAAGTTTAGTGAAAAATATTTTGAAGGTATTTTCGTAGGCTATAGTATCCATAGTAAGGCGTATAGGATTTTAATAAGAAAACTCTAGTGGTAAAAGAAACCCTTAATGTTGTATTTGATGAGACGAGCATGTTTCATATCAGCTCATCTAGTGTATTTATTGAAGATTTGGGTACAAGGGTAAAAGAGCTAAGCCTGGAAGTGAATGAAAAGGAAAATACTCCAAGCTCAGTCAAAGTCAAGATTCCAAGCCTGGTGGAAGAAGAACCTCAGGATGATGAGCTCTATCAAATTGAAGAAGATGCACCAAAATCAGCAGAACCTCCTGGTGGACTAGTGGATACGGGGAATCTAGTGATCAGACACTCAAGAGATCATTCAGTTGATCAGATCATTGGAGACCCTCGTGATGGAGTAAGAACAAGAAGAGGTACATCTAACAAAATTTTGCACTGAAGTTTTCTCTCGCAGATTGAGCCAAAAAATTTTGAATAAGCAAATAAAGATGCTTCATAAATCATTGCAATGGAAGAAGAACTCAATCAGTTCAAAAGGTATAAAGTTTGGGAGCTAGTACCAAAAACCAAAGGACACGATATGAACGAAACCAAATGAATCTTCATAAACAAGTTGGATGAAGATGATGTAATTATAAAGAACAAAGCCAGACTTGTAGCCCAAGGATACAAACAAGAAGAGGGGATCGACTTCAATCAAACCTTTGTTGAAATTTGTGAAGTGGAAGTGGGTGATGGGCAGGCCGGGCGGACTGTGCGGCCTGAGCAGTCTAAGTTAGCGGCCTGGGAGGACTGCGGGTTGCGGCCTGGGTGTTGGCTATCTTGGTGGCTTGGCTATTGAGGAGCGGCCTGTGCGGCCTAGTATGCAGCTTGATCGGTCTGTTGTGCGGCCTGGTTGGCCTATGGCCAAGGATGTCGGGCTTCTGGCGAAATGGACTGAGCAGACTGCGGTTTTCGGGCTATAGGCAGTGCTCTGTTCAGCGGCCTTGTGTGTTGCAAGCTTGTGTTAACTAGCGGATTGGGTGCCCTATCCGTGGGAGGCTTGCGGACTGGCGTGTCCGCAGTGTCCGCTGTGGAGGACTGGCAATGGAGTTTGGTTGTGGCCCTTGCCAAGCTCTGGTGGTACAGCAGGTGTTAGCTGCTGTGGAGGACTGCGCGGACTGGTGTCGGAGTCCAGCAGTTGGCCGTTTTCTTGGGCAGCTGTGCGAGTAGTATTGGCAATCTGCTTACCTTGGTGGAATTGGCGATCTGCTTTGGGTATTGGCGGACTGGACCTTGTCCACCGAGCTCGCGCTAGGCCTTTGGTGATTTACTAGACTTGGTCACATTCTGTGACAAGCCCAGTGTGGTCTCAGTATCTGCCAAGTCCGTTATTGACCGGGCGGACTGCTTTTGGTCGTGGACTTGTGGTGGATGGAGGCATTAGTCTTGTACAATGTGGACTGTCTCTTTCATCTGCGGACTATTGCTGAAGGGATTTTGGCTGTCCATGTGTGATGATCTTGTGGACTGTGCGGACTGTACCTTGTCCGCATAGTGTGAGGCAAGTCCACTTAGTTGTGATCATGTGTCTTGCTCCTGGCGGTTTTCTTGGAAATCCGGCTAAGTCCTTGCGGACTCAGCATACGGGTGTTTTGCTAGTGTGCGAGCTGGGGTAGTGACTCTATGCACTAGGGTGGTGACCACACTCCTCACGTCACCTATAAATAGACCCCCCCCCCCAACACGTCTACAGTAATGGAGTGAACAGTAAGTTGGGCTTGGGCAAGTGTTGCGGTCTGCAGTTTCTGTCCGCGATGGTTGAGCAGTGTTAATGGTTTACTGTGTGCAAGTCGCGCGGCTAGCTTCTAGGAGCCAGGAGTTGGGCATTGAAGTGTGCGGTCTCTGCGGTCTCAGCTGGTCGCTTCTGCGGCTTATCAGTTTTATACTTCAGCTTAATCAAGTTCCAATAACATGTTCGCCGGTCTCAGGCGGGTAGGCGGTCTGTTCCTCATTTCTTCAGCAGGCAGCGAATAATGGTGTGTCCGCTTGACCTCGCGGTCTTGGCGGACTATGTGTGCTATTCTGGTTGTAGCAGCAGCAGCTCGGGCGGATTCGGTGACCTTGGCAAACTGGGCGGTCTCGGTGGTCTCCAGTGCTGTCTGCCCGGCTTGTTTTGTACTTTCTATTTGTAGCTTATGTGCTAGCGAAATCATGTCTCGCTACGTATACCTCGCCTTGTAAAGAAGTGTGAATGAATATAAGACCTGCTTGTGCTTCCATTTGTGTTTGGTGTTAAGCGTACTGTTGGGCTTCCGCATGATCAAGGTGTTAACTGGGTAGTTCTGAGAATATTAATTTGGCTTTAGGCTATCCTCCTGACCACTTTGAGAAATTTAACATGGTATCAGAGCCAGGTTCAATTGCTTGAGCGGTGTTCAACCTATGTTGTTGCTCTGTGCTTGAGCAGTGATCAACCGGTGTTGTTGCTCTGTGCTTGCTGGACGCTTAACCAAAAGTTGTTGCAATGGAAGGGAGTTATGCAAGAGGTCTTGGTATTGAAGTCTTGACCACGACTAACTTCAAGAATTGGAAGTCGTGTATGAAGAGTTTTCTTCTTGGCGAGGAGCTATGGGAGGTCGTCGATGGTGACGACAGACAGGAAGTGACTGCTGCATTTGGTACTGCTGAGCAGGTGAGGCTCTGGAGAAAAACAAATGCAAAGTCAGAGTTTGTTCTCAAGAGATTTGTTTCACCGGAGTTGTTTGATCACACCATTGGATGTGAATTAGCTGCTGATATTTAGACAACCATTGATGAGTTATTCAATAGGAAGAATGTAGCAACGCTACAATTTTTGGAGAATGAGTTGGCTAGGACAACTCAAGGAGACCAGACTATCTCTAAATACTTCTTGAAGATGAAGAGTCTGTGTGTAGAGATATCTCTACACACAGACTCTTTGATGGAGCTTGAGAATCTGCTTGCTTCATGGGAAAGCTGATATCTCTACACACAGACCTGATTATCTCTCTGAGGCCAAGTTGAAAAGGCACATAATCCGCAGCTTGTGGAAGGAGTATGTTGCCTTTGTGACATCAATTCAAGGCTGGGCTACTCAACCATCTTTGATGGAGCTTGAGAATCTGCTTGCTTCACGGGAAAGCTTGGCAAGGCATATGGCTGGAGTCACTGTCTCTGAGGAGAGGAGTGAAGCACTCTTCACGGGTAAGAAGAAGAAAGAACGGGAAGGGAAGAAGAAGAAGACCGCTGCTGAAAATGAGCTTTCAACTTCTTATCAGTCAGAGAGGAGTGCTGCTCCTAAGAAGGATTGGAAGAAGAACTTGAAGTGCTACAGGTGTCATCAGTGAGGACACTTCAAGCGTGACTGCAAGGTCAAACTACAGCTTGAGCATGTTGCTGGCAAGGAGGAAGCTTGCTCTAAGAATAAGGAAGCTGGATGGGGCGGAGCCTTCATGATGGGCACTTGTGTCCGTGCCTTGTCTGCTGTCAACTTCAACGATGATTGGATCGTGGACTCTGGGTGTGGTCATCACCTCACCGGAGACAAGTCGAAGTTCTCTTCTTGCAAGCTTACTCAGGTAACGAAGCTATCATAACTGCTGATAACACTATTTATGCAGTAGAGTAGGGGGTTGTGTCTTTGGGTAGTCATAAGGGGCCACTCATGTTAAAGAGTGTGTATCACGTACCGGGCATGAAGAAGAACCTCTTCGCTGTGACCAATGCGGTCGACGCGGGTTATCACGTTCTGTTTGGGCCAACCGAAGTGAAGTTCCTTCGCAACGTATATGCGGTTAAGACTGATGTTGCACATGTTGGGAGGAGAGTGAAGAACTTATTTGTTCTTACAACTAACTCTTATGTTGATCGGATGAGAGCAAACGATAGCCCTGCTATATGGCATGAATGGCTGGGTCATGTAGGAATGGATAAGCTAAGGGATATGGCTAACAGAAGCCTAGTAAGAGGCTTGCCTAAGCTATCTTCATTTGGCGACGGTCACGTTTGCGTGGGATGTTAGTACGGCAAGGCTCATCGCCTTCCGTTTGATAAATCACAAATGAGGAGCAAGAGACCATTGGACTGCATCCATGGAGACTTGATAGGACCAACCGTCACTGCAAGCCTTGGTGGGAGCAGATACATTCTTGTGCTGATTGATGACTACTCAAGATACACTTGGGTATATTTCTTGAAGGAGAAGTCTGAAGCCTTCCGTTTGTTTATGGAGTTCAAGGAGTTGGTGGAGGGCCGACTTGGCTTGCAGATCAAGAAGCTTAGAAAAAACAACGGTGATGAGTTTATCTCCTCCAAGTTTTCTAACTTCTGCAGGAAGCACAGGATCCACAGAGAGCTTACTTGTGCTCACACTCCACAATAAAACGGAGTAGTGTAGCGGAAGATCTATCATCATATGGAGACTTGCAAATGTTGGCTTCATGCAAAAGACATTCCAAGGTCCTTCTGGGCGTAGGGGATGTCTTGTGCTTCTTACGTCATCAATCGGATGCCGCTTAGCCCAATCAACATGAAGACTCCTTTTGAGCTGTTGATGAAGGAGAAGCCCTGTGTGGAACACCTTCGGGTGTTCAGATCAACTTGCTATATGCATGTCCCGGATGCTTCATGGACAAAGCTTGATACAAAGGCAAGGAAGTTTGTCTTTGTTGGCTATGATGAGCAGAAGAAGGGATGGAAATGCATGAATCGTGCGACGAAGAAGTTTGTTATGTCAAGAGATGTAGTCTTTGACGAACTGATGTCGTATGGAGGAGGCTCGGTTGAGCTTTCAGAAAGCAAGGTTGATGAAGAGCAGAAGGTGGCTGCTGAAGGCCTGGAAGAGGAGCTTGCTGTTTCACCAGCAGCTCCTGTTGCTTCAAATTCTGGTGCTGAGGCTTCTGGCTCAGGAAGCAGGGGGAGCATTGCTCAAAGCTTGCCTGAAGGTGGTGCTGAGCCTGAAGGATCAACAGAGGTAGTGAGCAAGGAGCAGACCCTTCGGAGATCGAAGAGGGTTATTAAGCCACCAGCTCGGTACTGTGATGGGAATGCAGTGAGTTTTGTCTTTTGCTTCTTTATAGGTCCTTTGGATGAGAGACAGCCTACAAACTTCAATGAGGCCACTGGATTCAAGGAGTGGGATGATGTCATGAAGGAATAGATTGCTGCTCTCAAGAATAATGAAACCTGGGATCTTGTACCCAAGGTTGATGGCATTACTCTAGTGACTTGCAAGTGGTTGTATAAGTTGAAGAAGAAGGCTGATGGGAGCATTGATAGGTTCAAAGCTCGCCTGGTTGCTCGAGAATTCTCACAGCAGTATGGAGAAGACTATGAGGAGACATTTAGTCTGGTTGCAAAGATGACTTCAGTTAGAGTAGTGATTGCCTTGGCTACTTGTAAGGGATGGAGAATGTGACAGCTTGATGTGAAGAACGCTTTTCATTACGGAGAAATTGACAAGGACATCTTCATGGATCAGCCACTTGGATTTTTTTCTAAAGATCATCCGGACTATGTCTGCAAGCTCAGGAAGGCTCTCTAAAGGTTGAAGCAAGCTCCTAGAGCTTGGTATGGGAAGATAGCATAGTATTTGCAATTCTGCGGTTATCTTGCTTCCAACTCGGATTCTAGTTTGTTCGTCAAGAAGAAGGGGGAACTTCAAGTCTTGGTCCTGTTGTATGTGGATGATATGATCATCACAGGGAATTCGGAGGAGGAAGTAGCAAGGCTCAGGGCAGAGCTTGCTATACGCTTCGAGATGAAAGACTTGGGAGACCTTCATCACTTTCTCGGTCTTGAAGTGGAGAGGAAGAATTGCGGGATTCTCATTTGCCAAAAGGGATATGCGGATCGCATTGTAAGTCGATTCGGCATGGGCGAAGGGAATTGTTGCTCTACTCCACTGGAACATGGGATGAAGCTTCGATGAGATGAAGGAAGGATTCTTCCTGATCCCTTGGTGTTCAGGGCTCTTGTAGGGAGTTTGATCTACCTGACAATTACAAGGCCAGACAATGCTTATATTGTTGGCCGAGTAAGTCGGTTTATGGCTGAACCAAGGAAGTCTCATCTGGTAGCGGCAAAGCACATCTTGAAGTATGTCAAGTCAACTTCTGATATGGGACTCCTCTATAGTAGGGATACGGACTTTGCTTTGCTTGGATACACGGATGCTGACTATGGTGGTGACTCGGATGATCGGAGATCAATTTCGGGTTATGTTTTCACTTGTGGTTCAGCTTGTATTTCGTGGTGTAGCAAGAAGCAGGATTTTGTGTCCGTGTCTACTACGAAAGCTGAGTATAAGGCTTCGGCCTTGGCTGCTCGGGAAGCCATCTGGTTGCGGAGCCTTGTAGAGGATGTTCATGAAGAAGTGCAAGGGCCTATTTTACTCCGGGGTGACAATGAGAGTGCTCTCAAACTAGTAAACAATCCAGTGTGTCACGGAAGGACCAAGCATATTGAGATCGAGCACCACTTCATAAGGGAGAAGGTGCTGGAGGGATCTCTTCCGGTCGGGCATGTTCAGACTGAAGATAATCTTGCTGACATCTTCACGAAGCCGCTGTAGAAGGGTCCCTTTCAGCAGTTACGGAGCTTGCTGGGTTTGATCACCACTTCTCACTTCAAGGGGGGGTGTTGAAATTTGTGAAGTGAAAGTGGGTGATGGGCAGGCCGGGCGGACTATGCGGCCTGACCAGTCTGAGTCCGCGGCCTGGGCGGACTGCGGGTTGCGTCCTGGGTGTTGGCTGTCTTGGTGGCTTGGCTATTGAGGAGCGGCCTGTATGGCCTGGTATGCGGCTTGATCGGTCTGTTGTGCGGCTTGGTTGTCGTATGGCCAAGGATATCGGGCTTCTGGCGAAACGGACTGAGCTGACTGTAGTTTCCGGGCTGTAGGCAGTGCTCTGTTCAGCAGCCTTGTGTGTTGCAAGCTTGTGTTAACTGGCGGATTGGATGCCCTATCCGCAGGAGTCTTGTGGACTGGCATGTCCGCGTTGTCTGTGGTGGCGGACTGGCAATGGAGTTTGGTTGTGGCCCTTGCCGAGCTCTGGTGGTACAGCAGGTGTTAACTACTGTGGTGGACTACGGGGACTGGTGTCGGAGTCCGGCAATTGGCCGTTTATTTGGGCAGCTATGCGAGTCGTATTGGCAATCTACTTACCTTGGTGGAATTGGCGATCTGCATTGGGTATTGGCAGACTGGACCTTGTCCTCCGAGCTCGCGTTAGGCCATTGGTGATTTACTGGACTTGGTCACATTCTGTGACAAGTCCAATGTGTCCGCAGTATACGCTAAGTCCGTTGTTGACCGGGCGGACTGCCTTTGGTCGTGGACTTGTGGCGGATGGAGGCTTTGGTCTTATACTATGCGGATTGCCTCTTCCGTTTGCGGACTGTTGCTGAAGGGATTGTGGTTGTCCATGTGTGATGATGTTGCGGACTGTGCAGACTGCACCTTGTCCGCATAGTGTGAGGCAAGTCCGCCTAGTTGTGATCATGTGTCTTGCTCCTGGCGGTTTTCTTGGAAATCCGGCTCAATCCTTGCGGACTCAGCGGATGGGTGTTTTACTAGTGCGCGAGCTGGGGTGGTTACTCTATTCACTAGGGTGGTGACCACACTCCTCACCTCTCCTATAAAAAGACCCCCCCGGCACATCTACTGTAACGGAGTGAACAGTAAGTTGGGCTTTGCCAAGTGTTGCGGTCTACGGTTTCTGTCCGCACTGGTTGAGCAGTGCTGACAGTTTGCTATATGCAGGTCGTATGGCTAGCTTCAAGGAGTCAGGAGTTGGGCATTGAAGTGTACGGTCTCTGCGGTCACAGTTGGTCGCTTCTGCGACTTATCAGTTTTCTGCTTCGGCTTGATCAAGTTTCAATAACCTGTTCGCCGGTCTCAGGCGGGTAGGCGGTCTGTTACTCAGTTCTTCAGCAGGCAGCGAATAACAGTGTGTCCGCTTGACCTCGCGGTCTCGGCGGACTCCGTGTGCTATTCGGCTTGTAGCAGTAGCAGCTCGGGCAGATTCGGTGACCTTGGTGGATTGGGTAGTCTCGGCGGTCTCTAGTGCTGTCAGCCCGACTTGTTTTGTACTTTCTGTTTGTAGCTTGTGTACTAGCGAAATCATGTCTCGCTACGTATACCTCACCTAAAGAAGTGTGAATGAATATAAGACCTGCTTGTGCTTCCATTTGTGTTTGGTGTTAAGCGTGCTCTTGGGCTTCTGCATGATCAAGGTGTTAACTGGGTAGTTCTGAGAATATTAATTTGGCTTTAGTCTATCCTGCTGACCACTTTGAGAAAATTTAACAACCTTTGCTCAAATGGCCAGACTCGAAGCTATCAGTTTGTTCCTCACATACGCTGGTCACAAAGGGTTCAAGGTCTATCAAATGGACATGAATTCAGCCTTCCTTAATGGTAATTTAAAGGAAAAAGTATACGTGGAAAAACCCCGAGGTTTTGTAGATTCTTCATTCCCTGATTGTGTTTATTTCCTTCACAAAGCTTAATATGGTCTTAAACAAGCTCCTCGAGCTTGGTATGAGACGCTATCTAGCTTTCTTCTTGAGAACAAATTCATAAGGGGAAAGATAGATAAGACATTATTTCTTAGGAAAGTTAAAGGCAATATTTTGTTAGTGCAAATCTATGTTGAAGACATTATCTTTGGATTTATGGATGACAACCTTTGCAAAAAAGCTTTCTAACTTGATGCAAGGGAAGTTTGAAATGAGTTATATGTGAGAGCTGAAGTATTTCTTAGTACTTCAGGTAAAGCAATCTTAAGATGGAATTTTCGTCTCTCAGGCGTAGTTCACCAAAGTGTTAATTAAGAAATTCAGAATGGAGAATGTAACATCTATGAGGACTCCAATGGGTTCAACTATGACTCTTGACAAGGATGATAAAGGGAAACCTTTTGATGAAACTAAGTACAGGAGCATAATTAGATTCTTGCTCTACCTCACTGCTAGTAAACCAGACATAATGTTTTCAACATGTGTATGTGCTAGATTTCAGGTGAACTCTAAGGAATCTCATTATGCTGCTACAAAGAGAATTTTGAGATACCTTAAAGGCACATCAAATCTTGGCTTATGATACCTAATAAGTAATGACTGCGAACTAATTGGTTTTTTAGATGCTGAATTTGCAGGAAGCAGGGATGATAGGAAAAGAACTTATGGGACGTGATAATTCCTTGGAAGAAGGCCTATTTCATGGAGTAGTAAGAAACAAAATTGTGTTGCAATCTCAACTGTTGAGTCAGAGTATATCTCTGCAGGCAGTTGTTGCACACAGCTTCTATGGATAAGGAATCAGATTGAAGACTACAACTTGAAGCTGAAGGACATTCCCATATTTTTGCGACTCATCTAGTGCAATTGAAAATGCTCACAATCTTGTCTCTCACAGTCGGACAAAACACATCGAGATAAGATACCATTTCATTTGGGAGCATATGGAGAACAGGGACATCAATCTCAATTATGTCTCGACGGATAAGAAAGTTGTCGATATATTCACAAAGCCGTTGGACCAGGTCAAGTTCAATTTCTTAAAGATGGAACTTGGTATGCTCAATAAGGAGTCATAAAGAAATCAGCCAAAAGTACAGGAATTCATCAACTCATAAATTCTAAGGAAAATTCGTCGAGTATAACCGTATAATTTCGATGAATTCACTGAGACTTCACGTGAAATCACGACTTCTTCGCGAGTCATTTTGATGAATTACCCAAGCCTACACGAGTCATTTCGACGAATTTATCAGGATTTCTCTGGACATTTCGCCGAATCTGCTGAAGGTCAAATTTTTTTTCCGAGTCTCATGTACTGGATCCAAAGAGTCTTTTCCAAATAGGTACGCTGTAACGCCCCCGATTTTTTTCCATGATTATATTTGATTTGATATCGTCATATTTATGACGTCAGAGCGTTACCCTTTTTACGTCATGTTGTCGGCGCTGCACCGTTAGTGCGTTTTCGCGTCTGTTAGGTCTGATTGACCAGATTTTTGGGATTTTCGTCGAAATTGAAAGTTTTCGAGTTGATAAGTTAAGTTTTGTGGTTTTAACTTCGTCGTTAAATTCGTAGCGTCAGTGTTCGCCTTCGGTTTAATTCAGTGCGCGTTTGGGCTTTCGTTCTGATTCTTCTCGAGTAGCTATGGTTCTTCTCGAATAGCCCGTTTAATATTTTGCTCGGACGTCGTTTTGAGGTCAAAACAGCGTCGAATCAAAAAATTGTTAACATGAAATTTGTTCGTCTCGAGAGATCTATAACTTTCATGTTGACCACTTTTTGATTCGAAGTCATCTTCAACCTCTATTTTTAATTTTCCCAAAACTGCTTGTAAATAAGCCGTATTATTGATTTCTACTCGAGTACCATTGATCTACTCGAGTACTTTTGATTTATCTCGAGTATAATTATTTTTTTCTCTAGTAATATTGAATTCTCTCGAGTCTTAGTGATTTTACTCGAGTATATTACGTTCCTCTCGAGTACTTTGCTCTCTTTCTCGAGTAACCTGCATTCCTCTCGAGTAGTCCGTTCATGTCTGCGTTCGGGCGCCGTTTTGAGAGTCAAAACGGCGCTATATCAAACATTAGTTAACATGAAATATGTTCTTCTCGACGGGATCTACAACTTTTATGTTGACCACTTTTTGATTCGAATCCATCTTCAACCTCTATTTTTGATTTTCCCAAAACTACTCGTAAATAAGCTGTATTACTGATTTCTACTCGAGTACCATTGATCTACTCGAGTACTTTTGATTTATCTCGAGTATAATTGTTTTTTTTCTTGAGTAATATTGAATTCTATCGATTCCTAGTGATTTTACTCGAGTATATTACGTTCCTCTCGAGTACTTTGCTCTCTTTCTCGAGTAACCTTCATTCCTCTCGAGTAGTTCTTTGTTGTTTGCGTTCGGGCGCATTTTTGAGGGTCCAAACAGCGTCGTATGGAACAATGGTCAACATGAATTTTGTTCACCTCAACTATATCTACAACTTTCATGTTGGGCACGTTTTGATTTGAATTCATCGTAGACATCTATTTTCAGTTACCGCGAAACTGCTCGCATTTGGTCTGTTTTCCTTCTGGTTTAGACAACAATATTTTTTGAATATATATATATATATATATATATATATATATATATATATATATATATATATATATATATATATATATATATATATATATATATATATATATATATATATATATATATAAAAGCTCTTAAACTTAGGTTATTAGAAAGAAAAAAAAGTCTTATCTTCATCTTCTCTGATTTTCTCCCGGACCGAAACCGTGCAACGACTCCTCCCGTTTATGAATCTTCTGGTGGCCGCCGGCGGTGCTCCGGTGCTCGAAATCTTCAACCGAGCATAGATCCGGAAAGCTCTCGCCGAGAGCTACTCCATCGTGGTAAAACTTTCCCCATTCCTTGAGATTTCTTGTTAGGGTTTTTCGGCACTAACCTCTTTTTGGCCATTTTTTTTAGATTTCAACTCCTCCCATGTTCTTTTGCCCCGATCTTCGACGTGCAGTGATTTGGAGAGTTTTCTCTGGTAAATCCAAGGCAAGTGGCTCCTTTCCGCTCATTTTCTTTAAGTTCTTATGGTAAGACTTTCATCTTATATTGATGTTTTTGTTTCTTTTAGAGTATAAGATGTTAAAAAAAATTTTGGCTTACCCTTAGGGTAAATTTTCGACGTCGTTGAGCGTAGGATGCGTTGCGCTTAGTTTAGGATGATTATAGGTCATGGTCTTCGATTTAGTGTCGCAATACTTAGGTGTTGTGCCGATTTTTTTGAGATGGTGATGTTGGGGGTAAGAGTGTTGGTTGTGGTTAGCATACCACACAACCGGGAGGCCCCTTCTTTCTGTGGATCAGCACAGTGGGGGTATGCTTAGTTTCTCCTTTCCTGGACTGTTGGGTTCTGGTTGGCCCGATTTGGCCATGTTTGTGGACCACAGTACTGATTGTGAGACGGTTGAGGATCCGGAGTTGGGCTTAGGGTTCTTGAGGTCGTCACCCTCTTCGACCTGCAACACAGTCATACCACTTGTTGATGATCCACCCACATCCATGCTGTATTATGCTCAGTTGTTTTCTTGTGGTTTATTCCACAGTTTACTAAATTTTGCTGATTATGCCCAGACTTGTTCACTTTCGCAATTGTTGCATTCTTTTTAATTTAGAGGTTATTATTTTGGCTAACCTTTCTCTACTTATACTATTTGGCTAATTGTTGTTGTTTGTTTTGCATTCTTCCTCCTTGGGTTGGGTTTGGTACACCCTCCTTTGTTTGGCTTACTCACTTGCTTACCTATTCTTTTGTCACTTGTTTTTTTGGCTTGTTGAGGTGTTCTTCTCTTGAATGCCTCAGGTTCAGGGCTGTAGCTGGTGGTGCAGCTGAGTTGTTTTGTTTCCGGGTTTGCTGAGGTTGCCTCGAGGTTGCGAGGTAGCATTTGTTCTTTTGTAGTATGCTTCAGACTTGAGATCTTTTTGTGTGTTTATGTCAGATGTTTGACGCCCACTGATTGTTTAATGTCGTTCTTGGATATTTGGCTAGTTGCTAGTGTCTACTTTTGTGTTAGTAGTTCTTGCTCTCTGTGAAGGATTTATGCTAGGATGTCTATAGGTATTTTCAACTATAAAACTAGCTATTATTACTATATCATGCACATCATGTTTTAAAACTCTAAATCACTATATTTAAATACCGTACAAACTACTTCGATATCATTAGTATAAATTTAGTGTAATGCATGCCTTGAGTTTTTTTTTTGGATGCTAGACTCATGTAGGATGTCTAACCTATTTATTATAGTATTTTCCGCTGTGTTTAACTACTTTTCTTTGGGTGGACTCGTGAGTCACTAAGCCGAGGGATATGGCTAATTGCCTAACTTAAAATAAACTTCTTCAATAAAATATTTAAATCTTATTTTTAGTTTTGAGTCGGAGTATTGTCTGAGCGTCTGCAGTTATCCCCTGCTAACGTGGCATCATGACGCGTATTATCCCTTACTCTGATATTTCATCGTTGTGGTGAAAATGTGGGTTGTGACAATTAGTATCAGAGGGAGGTTCTGCAAGAGGGGAAGTTGATTTGTCAAGTTGGCCGAACAACTTGCCCTCAATCAAAGCTCTTGTCGTGTCATTCATTGCATACACACACTGGTATATCATCAGTAGATCTTATGGAAGAATGAACACTACACTCATAGCACAAAAGAAGAAGTATACAGTGCATATTATGTAGTATGAGATGCATAATATGTGTTTGTATATGGATCCACCATAGGTGGTGACATGTGACAGTTATGTAGTATGGGATGCATAACCACCATCACATGGATGCCCATTAGCATGTTTTACCTATTTCATCATACAATATTATATAGTATGGGATGCATAACATTGTATATGTACGCCACTCATACATGCATTAAGGCTTTTCTTTAGAATGCATAGCACTGCATACATATCATATTATTACATAAGCATACGTGCCAAGTTAAAGATCTACAAGATGACATATGTACACACATGATTTGAAATAAAAATGTAATCATTCATGTACTCATATAATAGGCACAAGAGTCATAAGGATGAGGGTGTTTCCCACTAAGTAGGACATGTCATCATTTATTTTAAATTCCAGAGCAAGCTAGCAACATGAGCAAGAATCTAAGGTTTTATGTCTGAGCTAAGTTGTAAGTCTAGCATGTTACGCTGGGTGTTGATAGATCGTTTATTGTTTATTTAGAATGCCGCCTAAGCGTCCGATGATGAGAACTACTCCCCAGTAAGAGGGAGAATCTTCTAGTTCCCAGAGTGAGGCCGTGATATAGGGATTGCGACAGAGCAATGAGGCCCTGTCGAGGCAGATGCTGGAGATGCGGTCGCAGATTCAGTCGTTGTTGTCAGTCGTGGCGAGTCAGTCGCAGAGGGCACAACAGCCCGCCGTGGATGTAACGCTCCGAAAATTGTATTTGAGCTGGTCGCGTCTAAATAGGATTTTTGACCCCTGTATAGAGGTACACGGCCAGGGACACGGGCATGTCCATGGTCGTGTCATGCTAGGTGTGTTGGTCGGATGTGTCCCGAGAATGACACGGCAGGAAATACGGGTCGTGAACACTTTTGACACGGGCTTGTCAGGGGTGACAGTTGGGTCGTGTCCCTACCCGTGTTCAGTTGGGTCGTGTCAGTTGGCATGGCGGTTATGTGTGACACGCCCCCGGTCATGGGCGTGTCGAGGAACCGACACTAGCGTGTCGAGTGAGACACGGGTGTGTCTAAGCCTGTGTGAGTCTCTGTGTTCGACGATCGTGCTTGAATCAAGGCACACGGCCTGGGACACGGCCGTGTGCCAAGCCGTGTTCGGCCCAGGTCAGAGGATTTCTGTGCAGATCGGAGTCGTTCGTTTTCTTTAATTAAGATCCAACGGCCCAGGTGGTTTCCTGCTCTGTTAAGGCTGTGAATGGGAGTTGAATCCTTCATTTCTCTCCAAAGCTTTCTCTTTCCAAGGAGTTAGAGCAATGATGAAGAAGGAGGAGGATTCCGGCCGCCGGCGGAGCATCGGAGCACCGTTTTGAGATCTAAGAGCGGATCCATAGAAGAAAGTTCGTTGCGAAGATTTCCATCCGTGTAGTTTTTCCATGGCGCCAAAGCGTACTACAAGGGTAACGATTCTCTACTTGAGCATGTGAAGCTCTTCCTTTTTGCATAGGGAAAACCCGCTCCCGCGAGTGTGCGGCGAGTGTGAGGTGTTCCTTGGGGTTGACGGGAATAGTCCCCCTTGTGTTGCATATAGAGTCCGGAATCGAAGTACGGGCATAGGCATTGTGTGTGAAGCCTACCCGGACATGTTGGTCTGGATCGGTGATGTTGCATTTGTTGTGATTTGCCAGAGAAGAGTCTGTGCTTTGGGTTTTCGGGTTTCTAAGCGGTAGATTGCAGCAGGGATCCTTGGAGGTTAGCTCCAAGGCGCACCAGGATAATTGAGCGGAATCGTTGTTCTGCTAACTTGGCGGTCTAGGAACCGGCCTTGAACATAACTGGGTTATGTGATTGATTGGAATATTAGGATCCGAGAGAAGCTTGGCCCATGCGTACGGCTTAAGGTGAACTACACGGTTGAGCAACGGGCAAGTGGAATTGGACCTGGGCTATGTGGTTCGGTGCGAGAGACCCGAAAAGTGGACTGGCCGTTGGCATAGTCGAGATCCTTAGACAGTGGTCAGGAAGGCTAAAATGCTCATGTTGTTGCCATCTTGGGGGTGGTGGTGAAGACGCTAAAGTGTCAGGATTTACCGTTAATGTATCCTGAGTGCACGGGGTGTTTGGTCGTGTGTGCCTACACCTGTGGCGAAGTATGTTTTTACGTAATTGTTTAGCTGGGCTAATGTTATGCAGAGAAAGAGCACCGCCGTACCGAGTAAGGGGCGGGGTCGTTATAATTTGGTTGGCTTTTTCTAACCGTTGCATTGTTTGCCACCATGCGGTGGAATGTTGCTTGCAGGTGCTGTGGAGCCTAGTGCAAGTTAGCGGGCTGGAGCCCATGTTGCTGGGATGGCCCTTGAAGGCCGTAAAGAATAGTTGTTTTTATTTTATCATGTGTGGCCGGCCTGCGAGCCGATGTATGTAAGACACTATCTTATTAAGTGAATATTTATAAGGACATAAGGCCGTGTACCCTTTCAGTGTATTTGGGTTTCATTCATGTTGTGTGGATGTGGACATTCATGATTATGGATTTAAGTTTTGGGTTCTTTCAACTATTTAAAAGCTTCCGCTAGAATGCTCTGTGTTAGGACGAGTAGTCTTAATTGGATAGTTTGGATATTCTTATGTAACCCTTCCGACTGTCCGTGGTATATGGCGGCGGGTTCCAGCTGGACCTTCTGTTATATGACATATGACGGATGGGGGTGTTACAATTTGGTATCAGACTTCTGGTTACGGTCAGCCTTAAATGAATTCGTGGGCGAATTCTTTTAAGGGGTGGTGAGCACATGTGTGTGTCATCATTATAACATTAAAAAGAACCCATGAATGTCCACTTAGGAATGAAAAATACACGTGTTTGAGAAACCTGCGTGTTCCAATAATTGCTTTTTGCAATTCCGTTTAGTCACTTATTGGTGTTTTGTACGACTATAGGTGACCGGGAGTGGTGCAGAGCCGACAGAACATCTAGTTTTTCAGGATTATAGTGCACCCAGCGACATGCTTGAGACCCCTCCATCGTTTGAAACCATAAGGAGGATTGTTGAAGTGGTGCTCGCTGTAACTAGTGCACAGTAGGGAAGCAATGTGCAACCCTTTGTCCCTGAGATGACTTCAATGTCGGGTGGTGTGTTGGATCAAGTGACATTTAGAAGGCCATCAGGTCAGCCGTTCAACATGTGCTTAGTGCAGGGTACGCACTCGGTTGATGAGTATTTGCAGGTGTTTCTTTTGATAAGCCGCTACCCATGCTTTGGGTTGGAGAACGAGCAGTCTATAGTTGATAGATTTTATAATGGTCTGCATGACGAACTGCGAATTCTACTGCTTGGACCAAAACTATTGGGATTTCGAGCCTTGGTGGAGTCGGCTAGATCTTTGGAAGTGGATATGGGGAAAATTCACCAGATACCAGTGAGTAGGGTATCGAACTCTGCAAGTCCTATGAGGGTTGCATCTCGCAGAACGCTGAAAAAGGAGGGTTAGATTATCGACTGGCAAGGTTACTTACAACTGTCATACTTGTGGCTAGAAAGGGCACTTTACCCGAGATGGTCGTAATGGCGCACAGAAGATAAAGAAAGCTAAGACAGCAGCAGCCATTGGGAGGAAGGCAATTACATGTTTTAACTGTGCGAAGCCAGGACATTTTGCCCGAAACTGTTGGCGCGGACGACGGAAGTCCGAGAAGAAATCTGGAGATATCTATGAGGAGAAGGGCAAGGGGTCGAAGGCAACCGCATCGCACTATGCCCTAACCCAGCCAAGAGTGTACAACCTTAGCCAGCATGAAGCCATAAAGCAGTTTGACGTGGTGACGGGTATGTATAGCAGGTTAGCTTTAAATATTTGTTTCCCTACGCATTTTAGCCTATGACTGATTGTGTTAGGCTTGTTTAGATTGTCGATTGTCTGGCGAGAGCACTGTTCGGTGCGGAAGTTTCGCATCTGTCTGAAGAGTTTCTATCATGCATCGGAGTACTTCCTTCGATGTCAAAGGTCAAATTGGATGGGTTACTGCCTACGGGTGCCCTATACGTGCGGATAGAGCTAGTGGCATTAGGGTAAGGCGTGGGAGTCACGTCGATGACTTGCGAGTGTCGCGATTGCTGATAGTTGCTTGCGATATGATCTTTTCTTTGGGCTGGCTCTCGGAGTAGCAAGCATGCATTGATTGTAGTTGCAAGGAGGTCAGTTGGGAGCTAGTCGTGAGATGGCATTTGCGGGCGTGAAAGGGGCCAAACAAGACGTTGACGTCTGCCCCTCACGTGATCAAGGCAGTTCTGTCTGGGGCAGAGTGGTTTGTCACTCTAGTGCAGACTTCGATGCCTAAGCCAAGTCTGGTCGGTATCCCAATTGTGTCCAAGTATCCTGATGTGTTCCCAGATGATCTCTCAGGAGCCCCTCCTCAGCGGGAGATTGATTTTACTATTGAGCTGATGTCGGGTGCCAAACCGATGTCGCGTTCCCCCGTATCAGATATCGCCTAGAGAGATGGCAGAGTTGAAGGTGCAACTACAAGAGTTGTTGGAGCAAGGGTATATGCGTCAAAGTTCGTCGCCTTGGAGCGCACCGGTCCTTTTCATCAAGAAGAAAGATGGGAGCTTGCGACTTTGCGTTGACTATCTAGAACTGAATAAGCTTACGAAAAAGAATAAGTATCTGATTCCGAGGATTGACGATCTATTTGATCAGTTTGTTGGGTCAACGGTATATTCGAAGTTAGATCTGAAGTCCGGTTACTACCAATTGAGGATAAGGGAGAGCGACATCCCAAAGACAGTATTCAGTACGCGGTTTGGGCATTACAAGTTCACAGTCATGCCGTTTGGTTTGACCAATGTGCCATCCGTGTTTATGGATCTGATGAACAGGACGTTCAGAGAGTACCTGGACCGTTTCGTGATAGTATTTATCGATGATATCCTGGTGTTGGAGACGTTGAGGAGAAACCAGTTGTATGTTAAGTTCTCCAAGTGTGAGTTCTGGGTATCCTCGATAGCGTTCCTTGGTCATGTTGTTAGTGGAGAAGGAATAGCTATGGATCCAGCAAAGATAGTGGCGATACGGGAGTGGCCTGCTTTGACTACAGTGGCGGAGGTCCGGAGTTTTCTGGGGCTTGCTGGCTACTACAGGCACTTCGTAGAGAACTTCTCGCGGATATCACTACCACTCACGATGTTGACAAGGAAGGATCGGAAGTTTGTGTGGTGTCTGGAGTGCGAACAGGCTTTTGAAGAGTTGAAGAGGTGGTTGGCCACAACGCCTATTTTATGTTCTCCAAGTGGAACCGAAGGGTTCAAAATCTATAGTGATGCTTCGGGCAGTGGTTTGGGCTATGTTCCTCTATAGTATGGGAGTGTGATAGCCTACGGTCCACGATAATTGAAGGCTCACGAGAGGAATTATCCGGTCCACGACTTAGAGTTAGCGGCCGTGATATTTGCTCTAAAGCTTTGGAGGCACTATCTATACGGTGTAAAGGTCGATATTTATACCGATCATAAGAACTTGAAGTACTTGTTAGATCAAAAGGATCTGAACATGAGGCAGCGGAGGTGGATGGAGTTCTTAGGGGACTACACCTTCAAGATACATTATGTGCCTGGGAAAGGTAATGTAGTGGTGGATGCGTTGAGTCGCAGGACTCCTGCGCAGGCCAACTGGTTATCGGTACGTGATGAGAGATTGGTCCATGAGTTGGAGGCTTTGAAGATATCTTGCGTCGACAAACAGACTAGTGCTGAGGCGAAACTGTTTTGGACAGAGGTACAGTGTGACCTTACTGATAGAGTTCGGCGAGCTTTGGTTCAGGATAACAACATGAAACATATCTTGGATGAATCATTGTATGGGTCAAATTCCCAGTTTGCTGTTGAGGATGGGTTGCTAAGGAAGGACGGTCGCCTATGCGTTCCTAATGTGGATAATCTTCGGGAGGAGTTGATGTATGAGGCTCATCATACTAAGTACTCAATCCACCCGGGAAGCACGAAGATGTATAGAGACATGAAGAAATTATTCTGGTGGCCAGGATTGAAGAAGGATGTAGCACTTTATGTGGACAAATGCCGAACTTGTGCATTGGTGAATGTGGAATGCAAGAATCCCGGAGGTTTAGTGAAGTCCCTACCTATCCCGGAATGGAAATTCGATGACATATCTATGGATTTTGTGCATGGTTTGCCGAAGACGCGGAAGGGAAATGACGCCATTTGGGTGGTGGTAGATAGGTTGACAAAGGTGCCGCACTTTATCCCGATCAGGAAGGTAGATCCAGTGGAAAAGTTAGCCAAACTCTATGTGGAGAATATTGTACGATTGCATGGTGTGCCCCGCAGTATTGTTAGTGATCGTAATGGACGCTTCACGTCGAATGACTTGAGGTTGGTGCATAGTCTGTTGGGAACTAAGCTAAAGTTCAGCACAATCTTTCACCCGCAGACGGATGTCCAAACCGAGAGGGTCAACCGGACGATGAAGGACATGTTTTGCATGTGCATCCTAGGTTTTGGAAAGCAGTGGGAAGATCACCTGTACATGGTGGAGATTGCGTACAACAATAGCTTTCAGGCGAGTATTGGAATGGCGCCTTTTGAGGCCTTGTAAGGAAGAAAGTGTCGCACGCCGTTTTCTTGGTTGGAGACGGACGAGTCGAAGATTTACAAACGTCAAGCAGTGGAAGATGCCACTTCAGTGATACAGACAATTCAAGAATGGTTGAAGATCGCTCAGGACAGACAGTCAAAGTACTATAACGCCAAACATAGGAATGTGGAGTTCAATGTTGGCGACTGGGTGTACTTAAAAATCAAGCCGTTCAAGGGTGTCCCACGGGTTCGACGCTCGAAGAAGCTGAGTCCAAGATATCTTGGACCATTTGAAATCCTGGAGCGTGTTGGCGAAGCGGCATATAGATTGAAGCTGTCGGTGGAGTTGAGGAGCTTTCATAGAGAGCAGGCTATGATGGAGGAATACCCTGAGTTATTCCATTCAGGTATCATTTAGATTTGTGTACCTTTACTTAATTTCGGGACAAAATTCCTTAAGTGGGGGAGATTTGTAACGCCCCGAAAATTGTATTTGAGCTGGTCGCGTCTAAATAGGATTTTTGACCCCTGTATAGAGGTACACGGCCAGGGACACGGGCGTATCCATGGCCGTGTCATGCTGGGTGTGTTGGCCGGCTGTGTCCCGAGAAGGACACGGCAGGAAACACGGGTCGTGAACCCTTTTGACACGGGCGTGTCAGGGGTGACACGGGCGTGTTCATACCCATGTCCCTACCCGTGTTCAATTGGGTCGTGTCAGTTGGCGTGGCGGTTATGTGTGACACGCCCCCGGTCACGGGCGTGTCGAGGACCCGACACGGGCGTGTCGAGTGAGACACGGGCGTGTGTGAGCCCATGTGAGTCTCTGTGTTCGACGATCGTGCCTGGATCAAGGCACAAGCCCTGGGACACGGTCGTGTGCCAAGCCATGTTCAGCCCAGGTCAGAGGATTTCTGTGCAGATCGGAGCCGTTCGTTTTCTTTAATTAAGATCCAATGGCCCAGGTGGTTTCCTGCTCTGTTAAGGCCGTGAATGGGAGTTGAATCCTTCATTTCTCTCCAAACCTTTCTGTTTCCAAGGAGTTAGAGCAAGGAGGAAGAAGGAGGAGGATTCCGGCCGCCGGTAGAGCATCGGAGCACCATTTTGAGATCTGATAGTGGATCCGTGGAGGAAAGTTCTTTGCGAATATTTCCATCCGTGTAGTTTTTCCATGGCGCCAAAGCGTACTACAAGGGTAACGATTCTCTACTTGAGAATGTGAAGCTCTTCCTTTTTGCATAGGGAAAACCTGCTCCCGCGAGTGTGCGGCAAGTGTGCGGTGTTCCTTGGGGTTGACGGGAATAGTCCCCCTTGTGTTACATATAGAGTCCGGAATCGAAGTACGGGCATAGGCATTGTGTGTGAAGCCTATCTGGACATGTTGGTCTGGATCGGTGATGTTGCATTTGTTGTGATTTGCCGGAGAAGACTCTGTGCTTTGGGTTTTCGAGTTTCTACGCGGTAGATTGCAGCAGGGATCCTTGGAGGTTAGCTCCAAGTCGCACCCGGAAAACTGAGCGGAATCGGTGTTCTGCTAACTTGGCGGTCTGGGAACCGGCCTTGAACATAACTGGGTTATGTGATTGATTGGAATATTAGGATCAGAGAGAAGCTTGGCCCGTGTGTACATCTTAAGGTGAACTATGTGGTTGAGCAACGGGCAAGTGGAATTGGACCTGGGCTATATGGTTCGGTGCGAGAGACCTGAAAAGGGGACTGGACGTTGGCATAGTCGGGAGCCTTAGACAGTGGGCAGAAAGGCTAAAATGCTAATGTTGTTGCCATCTTGGGGTGGTGGTGAAGACGCTGAATTGTCATGATTCACCGTTAATGTGCCCGGAGTGCACGGGGTGTTTGGCCATGCGTGCCTACACCTATGGCAAAGTATGTTTTTACGTAATGTTTTAGCTGGGCTAATGTTATGCAAGGAAAGAGCACCGCCGTCCCGAGTAAGGGGCGGGGTCGTTATAATTTGGTCGGCTTTTGCTGACCGTTGCATTGTTTGCCACCGTGTGGTGAAAAATTGCTTGCAGGTGCTGTGGAGCCGAGTGCAAGTTAACGGGCTAGAGCCCATGTTGCTGTGCTGGCCCTTGAATGCCGTAAAGAATATTTGTTTTTATTTTGTCATGTGTGGCCGGCCTGCGAGCCGATGTATGTAAGACACTATCTTATTAAGTGAATATTTGTAATGCCATAAGGCCGTGTACCCTTTCAGTGCATTTGGGTTTCATTCCTATTGTGTGGATGTGGACATTCATGATTATGGATTTAAGTTTTGGGTTCTTTCAACTATTTAAAAGCTTCCACTAGAATGCTCTGTGTTAGGACGAGTAATCTTAATTAGATAGTTTGGATATTCTTATGTAACCCTTCCTACTGTCCGTGGTATATGGTGTCGGGTTCCAGCTGGACCTTCTGTTATATGTCATGTGACGGATGGGGGTGTTACAGTGGATCTAGCTGTTCTTGTTCCCCTCACTCCTCTGGTATCCCCGGTAGTGTTGCCACTATAGATGACTTTCATTTCGCACTTTCAAAGGTTAGGACCCCCTACGAATGATGGCAAGGCAGATTTTATGGCATTAGATTACTAGATGATTTCCATCGAGGAGATGTTCACCTACTCTGGTATCTCTGCGGACCAGAGAGTGATGGTTGCTGCTTATCAACTCAAGGGAATGGCCAAGAGTTGTTGGTTGAGGGAGAAAGAAAGCTTGAAGGATGGATGCTCGTGGGAGTCCTTAAAGGAGTTGTTGTTGAAGAAGTTCTCACCGTCTGTGGAAAGAGATCGGTTGATGAATGATTTCCTTCACTTAAAGCAGAGACAGCTTACTATCAGTGAATACGAGGTGGAGTTCAGTAAGCTGAGCCACTTTGCTCCTGACTTGGTATCTTTAGAATCCAACCGAGTCAAGCGATTTCTAGTGGTCTACAGAATGACATCCAGCAGCTTACCAGTGCCTACGGATCTGGGACTTATTCGGAGGTGGTAGAGGCTGCTCTGAAGGTGGAATCCATTGACAATTCCAAGGTCAGAGGTCAGCAGATGAGGAAGGATAAGAGGAAGTTTGTTGAAGGTAAGAAATCACGGGAATCCGGGACTATTGGGAAGAAAAGAGGCAAGGAAGTGGGCAGTTTTGTGGTCGGGCAGGCCACCCGTTCGAGAGATGTTACCAGAGACTGGGAGCTTGGAAGCAAGAGCAAGTGCATGCGATTTAGGGCACTCCCAAAGAGAGATCAGTTTGTTCCAGTTGCAACAAGACGGGCCATGATACAGCCCATTGCTGGAAGGACAAGATCTGTTATCTATGTGGGCAAAAGGGGCATGTCAAGACCCGTTGCCCGTAGGCTCAACCCCTGTTGCAGCCAGTGCCACTTCAGGCCTTGCCGCCACCGCAGCTCTTGGACAAAGGGAAGGGCAAGTTGAACGTTGTGTCCGCGGATGTAGCTCAGACGTCGACCCAAGTTATTTCAGGTCAGATCCTAACCTAGTTTTATTTTCTATGTATGATCTAAATGTCAATGTTCTTTTTCCCTTAGTCGTATATTTAATCTTATAGGAAAGTTTAAGGTAGGTAACCGCGCGGTGCATGTCCTTTTCGATTTCGGTGCTACCCACTCGTTATTGGCTAGATCTTTTGTAGAGCATCACCGTTTGACCCTCAATCCGGTTGGCGACCCGTTCTGTGTCAAGTTCCCCTCAGGTGATTCCATGGTGTCACATCAGGGAATTCATGGTTGTCCAGTCTAGTTGGGAGATTTTCTCGCGGTTGTGAATCTAAAGGTTATAGACTTGGAAGATTTTGATGTAATCCTGGGCATGGATTGGCTATCGAAGTACGATGCAGTAATCCAGTGCAAGGTCAGGCGCTTGGACTTCAAGATGGATGACGGTCAACGTAGGAGCGTTTATGGTTATTCGCACCAAGATTCTCCGATCATTTCCGCGATAAGTTCTCGAAAGCTTTTTAATTCAGGATACTTTGCCTATTTGGTTTCAGTGGTGGCGACCGTTGTTAGTTTGCCGCTTGTGGAGGAGATTATTGTAGTGCGCGAGTTTCCTGATGTGTTTCCTGATAATCTTCCAGGTCTTCCGCCTGAGAGAGATGTTGAGTTTGTCATAGATTTAAAGCCGGGTACCCGTCCTATCGCTAAGGCTCCATACCGTATGTCTCCGCGTGAGTTGGGAGAGGTGCGTACCCAGTTAGACGAGCTGTTGCAGAACGGTTTCATTAGGCCAAGTTTGTCACCGTAGGGTGCTCCCGTTTTGTTTGTAAAGAATAAAGATGGATCAATGAGGTTGTGTATAGATTACAGAGAATTAAATAAAGTGACCATCAAGAACAGATATCCCTTACTGAGAATCGATGATCTGTTTGACCAGTTGCGTGGTAGCTCTGTATTTTCCAAGATTGACTTGTGTTCGGGTTATCATCAGTTGAGGACTCGTGAGGTAGACATTCTACGAAGTGCTTTTCGTTCGCGGCATGGACATTTCGAGTTCTTAGTAATGTCTTTTGGATTGACTAATGCACCCACCGCATTCATTGAAAGTGTTTAGTTACCTACCTAAATCACCTAGAGGGGGTGAATTGGTGAGATGTGCGTCTATTTGCGGAATAAAAATTTCAGATCTAAGCACAAAATTATCTACCAATCAATCACAAATGAAGCAAGATTTATAGTGGTTCCCCAACCTTGGGTACATCCACTTTCCCTCACCGATCTAGCAATGCACTAGACTCGGCTACTCCACTATCTCGGATTTAAAAACCAATCCTACGCCTCGGAACAACGTTCCTACAATCTCGATCCACAAAACAGATCTACACTCGAAAGATGAAACTTCCTATAATCTCAGAGTCAAATGCTCCTACACTCGGAGAAAAATTCTCCTACAAGAATGAAATAAAATGTGTATTGAAATACAAACAATGAATCTTTATCAGATCTGCAAGCTATCAGCCTGGATATTCCTCTTCTAGACTTTGTGGCTTTATCAGAGAGGTGAAGAAAATCTCGGCAAAATCAGATCTGGATCTTCTTGGATTCACACGATCAAATAGAAGATGAAGAGTTGTGCGGCAATTTCGATCTATAAAACCTTCTTAATCTGAATCCTCTGAAATCGAGAACCCTAGTCAGATGAGAATTGGTGGCGGCGGCTTTCGCTTCTTGGAGAGAGGGAGAGGAACAGATAGCTTAAAAAATCGGCTGCAAAAACTTCTGATTAATCTTCTTCTTAGGGTTTGTCGGTTTGACACGACCTTATATAGGATCAGTGATACTCAGTTATAATTAATTCATAAAGAGGTACACGTGGACCAATCACGTCAAGGTTCATTAAGGAATCTGTTAATCTGGACTTAACGAAATATTTCAAAAAACTGAAGTGACATACTCGAGTGAAGAAATTACTACTCGAGTACTTTATAGAACTACTCGAGAGAGATGAAGATAACTACTCGAGTACTTAAAGACAGTTACTCGAGTAACCTGAAGAAAACTACTCGAGTATATTCTTGAAGAAAATTGACAAGTTGATCATCTACTCGAGTACCAAAAAGACTTTCTCGAGTACTTAAGGAATTACATGTGAAGTGGAGTTAGACTACTCGAGTACAAGAAATACTACTCTAGTAAATGAGAATAAGCTACTCGAGTGGTAGATGAACTACTCGAGTCAGGGACTTAAAATATTTTCTGAACTGGAATTCTGGGTTACTCGAGTAGTGAAGATTAACTACTCGAGTGAATAAGAACTACTCGAATATATGGAAGTAGCTACTCGAGTACTTGACTTAGAGAAATTCTGAGGGAAGAAGTTCTGGTTACTCGAGTATAAATACCGGACTACTCGAGTAGTAAATGAATTACTCGAGTACATGATTTAACTACTCGAGTAAATAGAAATTACACGAGGTGCAGACTTCTGTAACTCGAGACAGAAGGTATAAACTACTCGAGTACTATAAAGTACTACTCGAGTAATTTACTCATAATATATTTGGAGAAGGAAATTTGTAAACCCGAGAATAAGAGGGAAACTACTCGAGTAGTTGTCTTAACTACTCGAGAGCCATAAATTGACTACTCGGGATCTATCATCCTTACTCGAGTAAGAATAATTTTACTCAAGTAGTAACTGAGCTATTCACTTAAGTAGGTATAAAACTACTCGAGTAAAACACTTAGTAAATTTTCTTTGACATAAATCTCTTCTCTTTGGTAAGACCAGCATCAAGTCTTTTCCAATTAGTCCTAGTACTTGAATATGAAGTGTATCCCAATAGATAGACTACACGTGAGTCAACACCTTGGATCACACAATGAGAGATTACATTGTATGGTCCTGTGTTTGGTGACCCATTGTAGATTGACATTGGTCTACACTTGTCATTAGAGTCTTGCAAACACATAACTCAAACAAAGCATCAAATACAACTTAATTCATCTTAGTTCAAGGATGACTTCAGCAAATCTGGGTTAAAGTGGATACGATACCCAACAATCTCCCCCTATTTGTAGAAGTTAGAACCCTTTACACTAAGGTGAATTATAGACATAAAAGTGTTAAATAGATTAATCAGTGTAAGCAAGCATAAGACTAGAAACAAGATTATATGATCAAAAACTTAGAATTATATAAATGTGATTTCCAAAATATCATTTCTACACCAATCATTTCCACAATCTCATATGCCCTTGTAGCTTAGACTTGATGGTGTTGCCTGTCATGCTTCTCTTGTTGTCTCCTCTGATAGTTGTATGGATTGGGGGTAGTATTTAGGAGGTCTTGGAGGAGCAGCAGGGTTATTTCTCCCAAATTCTCTGTCATACAGTCTCCTCTTGGTCATAGATTTCTCATATAACTCTCATTCCTGGGAACTGTAATGAATGTTCCTGCTTTCATGGAAGTCCATAACAAGTTTGAGAGTATCCAAGATGAGGGACTTAGAGGTAGGAGACCATATCTCTTCAAATTCTGGAGCTTTTTCTATTTTCTGAATCTGGAACTGGGATAGACCTGCTAGCAGAGGCACCATCACCATATTTTATTTTCTTCTTAGAAGTCTGGATCTCAGGAGGAGCTTGGAGAAAAATATTTGCAGGGTCATCCTCCCAAAGTTGGGCATAAGAATCTGGAGGAGGGCCTTCTTGGCCTTCAGGTCTTGGAGAGAAGGTAGGTTGCAGAGGAGGAGCAGGAGCAGTAGCAACTAGAGGGATGAGATGATGAGGAATGATATTTGGATCAGCAACAAACTAAGGAAGGATTTGATTGTGCATCCAGACAGCAGTGTCATATGTATGGAATTTGACACTCTGAATTTGTGCTAAGATATCATCCTGGATTTCTTTCATTTTGGCTTCCCAAAGCTCTTGCTGGAGTACATCTGATTTTTCTAAATATTCTTTCACCAAATTCTCCCACTTTCTGACTTCTACAGTCACCTTACTGATAGTATCTTCTTTTAATGTTTCAACTTCTTCACAGATCTTCATCTTTGTAGATTCAGCTCTTTTATCCATTTCAATCTGATTGCCTGCCAGAGTCACACCTTGCTCCATAACTTGACCAACACTAGTAATAGTGTGATCTAGAGCTTTTCCACCAAGTTGGAAGAGGTGTTTGAGCTGATCAGTATTGTGCTGAATTTCAGTCAATTCCCTGCTCATCTCAGTCTCTAGAGCAGTAACCTTATCAATAATAGCTTTAAGAGAAGCATCAAAGTAGGTTCTTTGCTCTTGAAGCATAAGCACAAATAGATTCATCAAGTTATTGGAGGAAGCAACAGCAGTTGGAGGATCACTAGAAGAGGGAACTGGAGGATGAGGTGCAACCCATGGAGTTATTTCCGTAATGTAGACTGTGCCCTTTGCTCTAATAGTGTGAATCAGGGCATCCCCTTCATCAGTGACTGAGGGTATGGAGAAGTCCAGTTTTCTTAAAGGAGCTTCAGCTGGCTCAGGAGATTTCTCATCAGAGATGAAGATTGTTTCAACCTGCTCTTGGTGTGCAGCAGGAGACTGTGCTGAAGAAGGAATATGCACTGGAGATTGTACTGGAGACTCTGGTGGTATTTCAGTTGTGTTTACCTTTGGAGAGAGAGGAGGAAGATCATTTGCAGTCATGTTTTCTATCATCTCACTGATAGCAGCTTCTGTGGAGAGGAGTGCTTCTTGAAGTTGATGGTCAGATGGTGTTTCTTCTAGAGTTTGAGGAGGTGGAGGAGTTACTGCTAGAGGTATAGAAATCCTTGCTGGGACAGAAGGAGCAGGCTCTGATAACTCTAATTTTGTCCATGTTTTTATGTTATTTTTATTTAATAATTAATTAGTTTATAATTATATTTTGTAATTTTATTATTGAATTTTTCTAATTTCTTATTTCAGGGCAATCTGGGCTGCAAATTTCAATTTGGAGTCTATAGGGTTGACCAGGAGACAAAACAGGGCAAAAGCGATAATTTTTCAAAAGACACGCCACAGTCACGGGCGTGACCGACATGGTCACGGGCGTGACATCCTGGCGAGAACCCGGCTCGTGGAAGGAGCTACCTGCCACGTCAATTAAAATTACACGCCTTAAGGTCACGGGCGTGACCATCATTACACGGGCGTGTACTCCAGGCGTGACATCCAGTGCTCTGCCCTGACTTCCAGTCAACGGCAGTTTCAATTTGCAACAAGTCACGGGCGTGACACATTTGGCACGGGCGTGACATACCCCGTGACAGCCCGGCGTGCCGACTTAATGCTGCAGTTTCAGTCGCTGGGAGTTTTCGCAAGACACGCCCATGGTCACGGGCGTGACCGGGGGCGTGACCCTTCCAACAATGGCCGGAGTTATTCCCGCCGTTTCTGCTTCCCGCCGTTCTTCTACAACCGTCAAGACACGCCCTAGGTCACGGGCGTGACCTAGGGGCGTGACCCGCAAATTAACGACTTTTGGCGGTTTCGCGCCAACGTTCAGAAGACTTCAAGACGACGGTTCCGAGACCGACACGCCCTAGGTCACGGGCGTGACCTAGGGGCGTGACCACCCAGCAACTTTTTCTATAAATTTCAGACAGCTTCAGATGGCCAGGGGGGAGATTTTTGGGAGCTTAGTTCTGTTCTATTTACGGTTTTTCCTGCATTTTCAATTCCTAGTGTAATCTTTATTTTTCAAGTCTTTTCTTAAATCATGTCTTTCTTTATGCTTTCATGTAATACTCCCATCATGATGAGTAGCTAATTTCCCAATTAGCACTTGATCATGATGAACTTTGGAATGGAATAAAATTCTTATTTTTGTCTCAATTTAGCAAGCATTCTATTTTCTAAACTTTGATTTATCTTTGATTTAAATTTTCTTCGAATTCATAAGTTGCAAATTATGTTTATTCGAGCTTAGATTCGTATCCTAGATTTACCGAGAGGTTGTGGATACGAGTAGATCACTCAAGGATAAAGAGAATTTCTTGCACCCCTCGAGAGAGGAACGCAAAATTCTTCCGCCTTGGAGTCAACTCCATTAGTGAGGTTCACCGCCTAAAGCAAGCTTAGGTCTTTCGACTGGCCGAGAGGTCTTAATCGATCTACCTAAGGTTAGTCGAGTGCGTATTCTCGAGAGAGGCGCTTCGTAACTTTGGAACCTCCGCGGTCGAAGTTAATAATTTAGATGCTTGTGCTCTTTAATTTCGTGGATTTTATTCTAGCCCAAAGGGATTCTAGATCGAGTGCTAGCCTTTTATTCATCGAATTTCTCCTCTTCATTTAACGTTCGTTTTCGTTTTTCGCAAAACCAATTTTCCGATCGATAAAATAATAGTTCGTCCTTGTGAGTACAAATACTCAACGGTCCCCGAGTTTAAATACGATATTCCATATACTAAATTTCGATAGGTGCACTTGCCTAGTTGAGAGTTTAGTTTGGATCATTTTTCAAAACTTATAAAATCTTCATCAAGTTTTTGGCGCCGTTGCCGGGGAAATTTTTTTTTGTTGATATTTTGAAAGCAAGGCTCTATTAATTTTATCATTTTCTTTTTGTTTTAGCAATATCAAAAATCAAAAAAAAAAATTTTATTTTGTTTTATTTTGGTGTATGACCCGAGGGAATCCGTCGCCTCTTTTTGATTTGGATCCGGAAATCGAGCGAACCCTTCGGCATCGCTTACGATTTCAAGTTCCGAATTTTCAAGATACGGACTCCTTAGGAGACACTCCTAATCCTTCATTAATCCTCTCTCCGTCACCGCCTTCTTCTTCTCCTTCTTCATTTAGTTCTTCTTCTCATTCTCCTAGATCTCCTTCTGCTTCTTCCAATATGGGTGAGCCAAATGCGGTTGAACAAAGGACTATGTCCTATTATGCCCGTCCAAACTTGGACGAGACTCAATCTAGTATTGTTCGCCCCGCTATTGCCCCCAATAATTTTGAGTTGAAGTCAAGCATCATCCAAATGGTACAACAATATGTACAATTTGATGGGCTTCAAGATGAAGATCCAAACGCGCATATTTCAAATTTCTTAGAAATATGCGATACTTTTAAAATTAATGGTGTATCCGATGATGCCATCCGGCTAAGGTTATTTCCATTTACATTGCGCACTAAAGCCAAGCAGTGGTTGGGTTCTCTACCAAGAGGATCCATCACAACATGGGCTCAAATGACGGAAAAATTTCTTACGAAATACTTTCCGCCGGCTAAAACGGCTAAATTGCGCAATGATATCACTTATTTCTCCCAAATTGATTCGGAAACGTTATATGATACTTGGGAGCGTTTCAAGGAATTGCTTCGTCGATGTCCTCATCATGCAATTCCGGATTGGTTACAAATCCAAACCTTCTATAACGGCCTAAATTCTCAAACTAGGCAACATATTGATGCCGCCGCCGGTGGAACGCTTAATAACAAAACACCGGCGGCCGCACAAGAGCTTATAGAAGGTATGGCTTTGAATACCTATCAATGGAGTACACCTCGGTCTAAACCACCTAAACCGGCCGGGATGTATGAAATCGATACGGTTTCAAGTTTGTCTCTCCAGGTTGAGCAACTGCAAAAACAGATGAACGAGATGTCTGCTTCCTCGTCCAAATCTACCTGTGAGCCCCAATATTGGGAGCCTTCTACTATTGCCGAGCATGTGGATTACATGGGTAATCCGAATCGGCCACCTTATAATCCGGGTAACAATTTTGGCAATACCTATCACCCGGGTATAAGGAATCACCCCAACTTCTCTTGGAGTAATCCGGGGAACGCGGCGCGCCCGCCGAACACGATTCCACCCGGCTATTTTCCACCGCAAGCTCCCAAAGCTCCCAATCTCGAGGAATTGTTCACTAAATATACAACTACAAATGACGCCAACATCCGGAATCTCACCGGATCTCTTCGAAGTTTGGAGACGCAAATCGGGCAAATAGCTAAAATGCTCTCCGATCGTCAACAAGGAGCACTACCGGGCAATACAGAGCCCAACCCCAAGGAGCATGCAAAAGCCATCACCCTACGGAGCGGGAAAGAGGTAACCACTTCTCCAAATCCGGTTGATACTTCTCCAATTCCGGTTGATACGGAGGTAATAATTTCTCCATCTTCTCCTCCGTCTAAGCCTTCTACGCTTAATAAACCAAAAGCTTATCAACCACCTCTTCCCTATCCATCTAGAATGCAAAAAAACCGGGTGGATGAACATCACGGTAAATTTTTGGACATGTTTAAACAAATCCAAATTAATCTACCGTTTTGTGAAATAATCGCACAAATGCCGAAATACGCCAAGTACCTCAAGGATCTTTTATCCAATAAAAAGAAACTTGAGGATATCTCCACGGTTCAATTAAATGCGGAGTGTTCGGCAGTTTTACTTAATAAATTACCTAAGAAATTACCCGATCCGGGTAGTTTCTCCATTCCATGTTTGTTTGGTGATTTATTAGTAAAACGTGCGTTAGCTGATCTAGGCGCCTCAATCAATTTAATGCCTTATTCTTTAGTTAAGAAGTTGGGATTAGGAGAACCTAAACCCACAAGAATGTGCATTCAATTGGCGGATCGGTCTGTCAAGCTCCCTATGGGGATCATAGAGGATGTGCTTGTCAAAGTTGACAAATTTATCTTTTCGGTAGATTTCGTCATCTTTGACATCGAAGAGGACACCGAGGTCCCACTCATTCTCGGTCGCCCTTTTCTTGCCACCTCGCGCGCAATTATAGACGTTAGTAATGGGAAACTTCTCCTTAGAGTCGGAGATGAAGAAGTTACCTTTACTATTGACACGTCTATGAAAAACTCGCTCTCAAATGACGACTCATGTTATTATTTAGAGGCTTCTCTTGAAGAAGACTCTTTTCTTTTTTCTGAAAAATCTTTATCTTCTATTGATCATGATGCCGATTTAGAACATTTAGATTTAATTGCTCATGAAAATAGTGATAATCTCTCGATCACGCACGCACCTATTTTTGAACTTTTAGACATTGGTAGTGATCGTTTGAAAACTTCTTATGATGAACCTCCCGCGTTAGAACTAAAACAATTGCCTGATCATTTAGAGTATTTATTTTTAGCGGAGGATTCAAAACTTCCGGTTATTGTGTCGGCCTACTTGACCGATGAAGAAAAAATTAAATTATCTCATATTTTAAAACTTCATCGCCGCGCAATTGCGTGGAAGATCACAGATTTGAGAGGGATTAATCCCTCCTTTTGCACCCATAAAATTTTTTTAGAAGAACACGCTCACAAAACTATTCAACCTCAACGCCGGCTAAATCCTAACATGAAGGAGGTAGTCAAGGCCGAGGTCATAAAATTATTAGATGCGGGTATCATCTATCCAATTTCGGATAGCTCTTGGGTGAGCCCGGTCCAAGTGGTGCCCAAGAAAGGAGGGTTAACGGTAGTTCCTAATGATAAAAACGAGTTAGTTCCCACTCGAACCGTTACCGGATGGCGGGTATGCATCGATTACCGTAAATTAAATGATGCAACCCGTAAGGATCATTTTCCTTTGCCGTTTATTGACCAAATACTTGAACGGCTATCCGGACACTCATTTTATTGTTTTCTTGATGGTCTCTCGGGATATTTTCAAATCCCAATCGCACCCGAGGACCAAGAGAAAACAACCTTCACTTGTCCGTTTGGCACCTTCGCTTATCGAAGGATGCCTTTTGGTTTGTGCAACGCGCCGGCAACCTTCCAAAGGTGTATGCTAGCGATCTTTGACGAATTAGTGGAGGATATCATGGAGGTGTTCATGGACGATTTCTCCGTTTTTGGAGATTCGTTTGATTTATGCTTAGCAAACCTTTCCCGTGTACTTCAAAGATGTGAGGACACGAATCTAGTTTTAAACTGGGAGAAGTGCCATTTTATGGTACGGGAGGGTTTGGTCTTAGGCCATAAAATTTCTAGTAAGGGCATAGAGGTAGATAAAGCAAAAATTGAAACTATAGAAAAGCTACCTCCCCCTTCAAATGTTAAGGCCGTTCGTAGTTTTTTGGGGCATGCCGGTTTCTATCGCCGGTTTATTAAAGATTTTTCTAAAATAACTAAGCCCCTAACCCACTTGTTAGAAAAAGACGCGTCGTTCATTTTTGACGAAAATTGTTTGCGTGCTTTTTCTCTTATTAAAGAAAAATTGATTAACGCTCCTATCATGATCGCTCCCAATTGGGAGCTTCCCTTTGAGATAATGTGCGACGCTAGTAGTTTTGCCGTTGGTGCGGTGTTAGGACAACACATAAATAAAAACTTTCATCCTATCTATTATGCAAGCAAAACATTAACCGCCGCACAGGAAAATTACACGACCACCGAAAAAGAATTATTAGCCGTAATTTTCGCATTTGATAAATTCCGCTCATATCTCACTTTGTCTAAAATTATTGTTTTTACTGATCATTCGGCTTTGAGATATTTACTAGCAAAAACAGATGCAAAGCCGCGATTGATTAGGTGGATCTTACTACTCCAAGAATTTGATTTGGAGATTCGCGACAAGAGAGGAGCGGAGAACTTGGCGGCTGACCATCTTTCGCGGTTGGAGAACCCAAATTCGGGGGAGCTCATGGAGGAGGACATTGACGACACTTTTTCCGAGGAGCGCCTTCTCGCCATTCATAAGGTAATCACCCTCCCCACTCCTTGGTTCGCCGATTTCGCAAATTATCTTGTTGCGAGACTCCTCCCGAATGATTTTTCTTATCAAGAAAAGAAGAAATTCTTTTCTGATTTGAAAAATTATTTTTGGGAGGATCCCTTCCTTTTTCGTGTTTGCGCGGATCAAGTAGTGCGGAGGTGTGTTTCTCATGAGGAAGGCGCACAAATTTTAAAGCATTGTCATGAAGGACCCGCCGGTGGGCACTATAAAGCTAATCGGACGGCTCGGAAGGTACTTGAAGCGGGCTTCTATTGGCCAAGCATCTTCAAGGATGCTCACGCCCATGTAAGTCGTTGTGAACAATGCCAACGCTCAGGTAATATTTCCCGCCGCGATGAAATGCCATTAAATACATTTTTAGAAATAGAAGTTTTTGATTTATGGGGGATCGACTTTGTTGGACCGCTACCAACATCGCATGGAAATAAATATATATTGGTAGCGGTCGACTATGTGTCACGGTGGGCGGAAGCGCAAGCCTTCCCCACTAATGACGCCCGAGTCGTGACCCAATTTCTCAAAAAGCTATTTACACGATTTGGAGCACCGCGGGCAATAGTTAGTGATAGGGGCACCCACTTTTGTAACGAACAATTCGCTAAGGTTTTGTCTAAATATGGCGTTACACATAGGTTAGCCACCCCCTATCACCCTCAAACAAGTGGTCAGGTAGAAGTAGTTAACCGTGAAATCAAACGAATTTTAGAGAAAACGGTTTCTACTAGTAGGAAGGATTGGTCGGTCAAGCTTGATGATACTCTTTGGGCTTATCGGACCGCGTACAAGACCGCTATCGGTTGTACGCCGTACCGATTGGTCTATGGGAAAGCATGTCACTTACTGGTTGAGCTTGAGCACCGCGCCTTTTGGGCGCTTAAATTTTTAAATCTAGATGAAACTTTGTCCTCCGAGCTTCGGAAATTCCAAATTAACGAGCTCGATGAGTGGCGCTCCTTAGCCTATGAAAGTAATAAACTTTATAAGGAGCGCACAAAATTTTATCATGATAAAAAAATTAAGCACCCTAAAGATTTCAAACCGGGAGACCAAGTTCTCCTTTATAATTCACGTCTCCGACTTTTTCCGGGCAAACTCAAGTCCCGATGGTCCGGCCCTTTTATTGTAAAAAAGGTATGGCCATATGGGACAGTGCTTATCTCGCACCCGGAACAAGGCGAATTTAAAGTGAATGGGCACCGGTTGAAGATATTCCTCGCCGGTGATACTACTAATGAGTACCGGGAGGAAATTAACCTCCCGAACCCTTAAACGAGTGCCCCGATTGGGTCGAGCTCAACGACCATAAACAAAGCGCTTGTGGGAGGCACCCCATGCTTATCTTTTCTTCTTATTTTTTTTTTTTTAAATTAAATTTTTGCAGGTTTGAAGGACATCTTTTTCGGCGTGACGATCGAAGGAGTTGAGCGTCAAGTCTACGCGTTTCTTCAAGTCGGTAACTTTTGTTTTATTATTGTTTAGTTGACCCTTAAAAAAAAATTTTTTTATAAACAAAAACACAAAAAAAAATCAAAAGAAGAAAACAAAAAAAAAAAAAAAAAAAACAAAGGAAAAAAAAAATTTTTCTACTCCGACACGCCTCTGTCACGGGCGTGACCTATGGGTCACGGGCGTGACCGAGACGTGTTTAGTTCGTCGAGCGAAACCCGAGAGTGGTTTCGTCGTGCGCAGCGTTCCGTTCGTCTTTCGGTCCTATCACGGGCGTGACCATCATTGGTCACGGGCGTGGCTAGCCCGAAATTTCGTTCGAAGAAGTGAAGCTGAAAAACTTCTCTTCCTGCCCAGTCATGGCCGTGACAGTTAGTGTCACGCCCGTGACACTAACTAGTCACGGTCGTGACTAGCCCGAAAAAAAAAAGAAAAAAAAAAAAACCGGAAAAAAAAATTTTTCTCGTTTCAGATACACGCCCCAGGGTCACGGGCGTGACCCTGGGCCGTGTCTTCGAATCCGAGGCGTGACCCCGGGTCAACGCCTCGGATTCCCTTTAGTTTTTTTTATGTGACACGCCCATGGTCACGGGCGTGACCATGGGCGTGGCCGTGGAATCCAATGCCAGCGCATTGGATTCCTGCGCCGTACACGCCTTACACGCCCAGAGTCACGGGCGTGACTCTGGGGCGTGACCTGGGAATCCGAGGCAGGAGGCCTCGGATTCTCCTTTTTTTTGTCCCGTGCTTGTCACGCCCCCTGTCACGGGCGTGACAGGGGGGCGTGACCAAGCCGAAAACCCTATAAATAGGGCCTTTCCCCCTCTTCTTCCTCCACACCATCCAACCCTTCTCTTCTCCCTTTGCTAACCCGGTTCCTTCCTTCTTCTCCCCTCAACCAAAATGCCTCGCCACCACCCTCGCTCCACCGCTTCCTCCTCCGAGCACCCCGCGGATCCCGCCGCAGCGGAAGCCATGCTCCTTTTTCAAAACCAAACCCAGCAGGAGCGCAGCGAGCGCCTACGCGCCAAACCCCTTGGCGTATTCCGCATTTTAGATTGGGCGATCCTCGCAACATTTGGAGCTGCGGATTTGGTACGGGGATTTCTGTCCACCCCTGGATGGAGTTCTCTCTTCTCTATTTCCGAGCATGCCTTTCTTGAACTCACCGTTGAGTTCTTGGCTTCCTTCGAGTTCCGCTGAGCGGCCGATGACGACTTCATCATCTTTCGCATAGGTGGGATGGTGCATCAGCTCACCATCCGCCAGCTCAATGTCGTCATGGGCTTCTGCTCGGAGGCTTTTTCCCAATCTCCCGCCTATCTCGATTTACTTACTGATTTCCCGACCGATTTCAACCTTCTCGCCTTTTGGGCGGAAATCAGTAGTGACACCGCCCCCTACACCCCAAAGAAATCCAAAGGCAGCCAACTCATTTCTCCCGCCTTCCGTATTCTCCACAACCTCCTTACCTTCACTATTTCTGGTCGCGGCGATAGCCACGGGGTGGTGACTCGGGCAGACTTACTATATTTATATAGTATGTTTTACCGGGTCCCCCTCAACCTTGGTTATCTGCTCGCAATTTTCTTTCGGCACCAGGCCGAAAATGCGAGGTTGGGAGCCGTACACGGCGGGAACTTCATCACTTTCCTCGCGAAGCAGCTCGGCATTTGGGATGCTCTTCCACGTCTCAGCTGCGTCCAGACGCCGCAAGTTATCCAGTTCCAGACCCTTCAGGCCCTCGGCCTAGCGCGGCGACGTGATGGAGAGTTTGAGGCTATTCCCCCCGCAGTCGTTGGTGGAGATCTTGGCCTTGATTACGGTGCCGGTCCCAGTGGCACTATTCACTCTCCCCAGATTCCTCCACCACCGCAGGACCCTTCTTCCGAGCCCGGCCCTCAGAGCTATTGGGATCGTCAGTTTGCGTCTCTTCACACACGCTTAGATACGATGCAGGCCGATTTTGATGCTCGATTTGTGAGTTTTGACACTCGATTTACCACGCTAGCAACAAATCAAGCCTCCTCCATGGCACGTATTGAGCGTGAGTTTTCAGACCTCCGGACGCACTATCAGGAGCCGCGACAACATAGCGATGAGGATTAGCCGGCTTTCTTTGGGTTGTAGACCACCCTATTGTATCTTTTCTTTTATCATTTTTTTTTCCTTTGTCATGTATCTTTTATTTTGCGTACAATAAAAAAATCTGTTTTGCTTCAGCTTTATCTTCCAGGTACTTTTTGGTGCTGCATGACCCGCTTCAGGGAAGTCTCCTATCTTTTCTCTTTATTTATTTCTTTTTCATTGGGGACAATGTCTTGTTTAAGTATGGGGGGATATTTCTCAAAGCAAAACATACAAATATTATTCTAATTTTCAAAAAAAAAAAAGGGATTTTATTTCTTTTGTGCAATTTTGTTTTTTTTTATTTTACAAAAATACAAAAAACAAAAAAAAAAAATTTTTAAAAAAAAATATATACAAAAAATAGGATTACTTTCAAAATTAGGAAGATCTTTATTTCTCTATTTACTCACATGCGAAATTCTAGGTATTCAACTTTTACATAAGTTTAGAAAATTTTTGATGCTTTAAATTGAATTTTGAATTTTGTAGTAGAACTGTTGGCCATGCTGTGTTTCTAGTTAAGTGCACATGTTAGTAGAATTTGAGTAGAATTAAATATTCAGCATACAATTAGATTTTTCTTTTTCTGAATGCGTAGAAATAGTTTATTTTACTTCTACTTGGAAACCGACAAAATCTAAAAATATTTTAGGAGAGTGTGTAGAAGTTTACTAGAGAGATATTTCGCGGATCAAGAAAGAGGTATTCTTTCTCGATGTCTAGAACTTGCCCTCTAGCTATTCTCAAGACTTTGCATAGGTTAAACTCATTAGTATGAAAAGGATTTAGGCATTTCTTTTGGCAAGTTTGAGTCTTTGCACCCGTACCTAACGTTTTACCCTTGCTAAGCCAATTTGAGCCTATTCCCTTCCTTTTGTTATAGCTCCACCAACACTTTACCAAAGCCTAAAAAGCATCCTAATTACACACCTAAAACCGAGCTTGAAATTATAGATAAAACCAGTTTATGTGTGATTAGGAGTCATTTTATTTTGGTGGCTTTTGAAAAAAAAATATACAAGAGTTGTTCTATTTTTCACTTCTCCTCTAAAAAAAAAACCAAAAAAAAAACAAAAAAAAACAAAAAAAAACAAAAAAAAAAGAAAAAAAGAGGAAGTTGAAAAAATATTCAACATATTGAAAAAAAAAACAAAAGGAATTGGCGAAGTTTTTCAATTTATTTTGTGCAAGCTCTCTTTAGGTTTTGGTGTGTCTACCCATCGCATTTATCTTTGTTTTTCCAAACCAAAAACCTAAGCCTACATTTCAACCTACTTAAGTCCTACTGATTTGTGCTTATAAGTTAACCTAGTGCCGTGGCGAGAGTGTGAAAGGGCAAGCCTATGGCCATCGACATTGATGGATTTCTTTGGAGGGTATCCCGATCTTCGATTTGTGCAATGTTATCTTAGCAAACACGCTACTTTCTCCCTAAACATGATTCGAAGATTTATCGTGTTTCCATCTTTGAAGTAAAAATAATAAGTGGAAACACATTTTAGAAAATTAAAAAACTAATTTGTTTGCTGAGTAGGTTCTTCTACAATAATTACTACAAGCATAGGCATAAGACTTCGCATTCTACTCCTTATATTCAATTTTCGTTTTTAGCGTTAAAATTTTTCTATTCTACATGTGAAGTTGTTTGCTCGGGACGAGCAAACGAGTAAGTATGGGGGTATTTGATAACTCTAATTTTGTCCATGTTTTTATGTTATTTTTATTTAATAATTAATTAGTTTATAATTATATTTTGTAATTTTATTATTGAATTTTTCTAATTTCTTATTTCAGGGCAATCTGGGCTGCAAATTTCAATTTGGAGTCTATAGGGTTGACCAGGAGACAAAACAGGGCAAAAGCGATAATTTTTCAAAAGACACGCCACAGTCACGGGCGTGACCGACATGGTCACGGGCGTGACATCCTGGCGAGAACCCGGCTCGTGGAAGGAGCTACCTGCCACGTCAATTAAAATTACACGCCTTAAGGTCACGGGCGTGACCATCATTACACGGGCGTGTACTCCAGGCGTGACATCCAGTGCTCTGCCCTGACTTCCAGTCAACGGCAGTTTCAATTTGCAACAAGTCACGGGCGTGACACATTTGGCACGGGCGTGACATACCCCGTGACAGCCTGGCGTGCCGACTTAATGCTGCAGTTTCAGTCGCTGGGAGTTTTCTCAAGACACGCCCATGGTCACGGGCGTGACCGGGGGCGTGACCCTTCCAACAACGGCCGGAGTTATTCCCGCCGTTTCTGCTTCCCGCCGTTCTTCTACAACCGTCAAGACACGCCCTAGGTCACGGGCGTGACCTAGGGGCGTGACCCGCAAATTAACGACTTTTGGCGGTTTCGCGCCAACGTTCAGAAGACTTCAAGACGACGGTTCCGAGACCGACACGCCCTAGGTCACGGGCGTGACCTAGGGGCGTGACCACCCAGCAACTTTTTCTATAAATTTCAGACAGCTTCAGATGGCCAGGGGGGAGATTTTTGGGAGCTTAGTTCTGTTCTATTTACGGTTTTTCCTGCATTTTCAATTCCTAGTGTAATCTTTATTTTTCAAGTCTTTTCTTAAATCATGTCTTTCTTTATGCTTTCATGTAATACTCCCATCATGATGAGTAGCTAATTTCCCAATTAGCACTTGATCATGATGAACTTTGGAATGGAATAAAATTCTTATTTTTGTCTCAATTTAGCAAGCATTCTATTTTCTAAACTTTGATTTATCTTTGATTTAAATTTTCTTCGAATTCATAAGTTGCAAATTATGTTTATTCGAGCTTAGATTCGTATCCTAGATTTACCGAGAGGTTGTGGATACGAGTAGATCACTCAAGGATAAAGAGAATTTCTTGCACCCCTCGAGAGAGGAACGCAAAATTCTTCCGCCTTGGAGTCAACTCCATTAGTGAGGTTCACCGCCTAAAGCAAGCTTAGGTCTTTCGACTGGCCGAGAGGTCTTAATCGATCTACCTAAGGTTATTCGAGTGCGTATTCTCGAGAGAGGCGCTTCGTAACTTTGGAACCTCCGCGGTCGAAGTTAATAATTTAGATGCTTGTGCTCTTTAATTTCGTGGATTTTATTCTAGCCCAAAGGGATTCTAGATCGAGTGCTAGCCTTTTATTCATCGAATTTCTCCTCTTCATTTAACGTTCGTTTTCGTTTTTCGCAAAACCAATTTTCCGATCGATAAAATAATAGTTCGTCCTTGTGAGTACAAATACTCAACGGTCCCCGAGTTTAAATACGATATTCCATATACTAAATTTCGATAGGTGCACTTGCCTAGTTGAGAGTTTAGTTTGGATCATTTTTCAAAACTTATAAAATCTTCATCAGGCTCCCCCTCAAGAAATGCACCAGAGGAGCTGGCAACCTGATGTGGAGAGGGAGATGGTTTCCATAACCAAGCGCGGCTCTGCAACTTCTGGACGGAAGGCGAAACGACGATCGGCTTACTCGAGAGAGAAAATAATCTAGTGTAGAGAATGATTTTGGAATTTCTGATTTATATAACTCTAGGTTAAAGTCTAAGTAAAAGATAAATGATGGAATAATACCTTAGAAGTGGTGGCATAAGCCTCAGGTTGCGAATAAGAAAATTTAAATCAAGGAGAGAAATCGGCTGTCATATACTCCAAGAGATAAGCCTTCTTCCAAAGAATTGGCAAGTTCTGGAAGTGCTTTTCCTGTCATCTTTTCTCCCTGCAAAATCTTCATCTGAAAAACCTATTAGCTCGTTATCATTACTTCTTGGGTACCATAAGCCAATATTTAGCGTACCTTTAAGGTATCTTAAAATTCGCTTTGCAGCAGCATAGTGAGATTCCTTAGAGTTCACCTGAAATCTAGCACAGACACATGTTGAGAACATTATGTCAGGTCTACTTGCAGTAAGGTAGAGCAAGGATCCAATTATGCTTCTGTACTTGGTTTCATCAAAAGGTTTCCCTTTTTCATCCTTGTCCAGAGACATTGTTGAACCCATTGGAGTCCTCATCAAGGTTGCGTTCTCCATTCCGAATTTCTTAATTAGCTCTTTGGTGAACTTGGTCTGCGATATTAAAATTCCATCTTCAGATTATTTCACTTGAAGTCCTAAGAAATACTTTAGCTCGCCCATACTGCTCATTTCAAATTTCTCTTGCATAAGTTTTGAAAACTTCTTGCAGAGGTTGTCATCAGTAGAGCCAAAAGTAATGTCGTCGACATAAATTTGCAATAGCAAAATCTTGCCTTTTATTTCCCTAAAAAATAATATTTTTTTTATCTTTCCCCTGGTGAACTTGTTCTCAAGTAGAAAGCTAGACAATGTCTCATACCAAGCTCGGGGAGCTTGTTTCAGACCATATAAGTCTTTATGTAATAAGTAAACGTAATCAGGAAAGTTAGAGTAACCAAAATCTGGAGGTTGTTCCACATACACCTCTTCCTTTATGTCACCATTAAGGAAGGCAGACTTCACGTCCATCTGATAGACGGTGAACCCTTTGAGTGCAGCATATGCTAGGAATAACCTTATTACCTCCAGTCTTGCCACTGGAGCGTATGTCTGGTCGAAGTCGATTCCTTCTTCTTGAATATAACCTTTCGCGACGAGTCTGGCCTTGTTCTTTATGATCGTTCCATCTTCGTCCATCTTGTTCCTGTAAACCCATTTTGTGCCAATGACATTCTTATCCTTGGGTCTTGGAATAAGTTTCCATACTTTACAGCGTTTGAACTGATTTAGTTCTTCTTCCATTGCCACTATCCACGATGCGTCTGAGTTCGCTTCCTCAAACTTCTTTGGTTCAACCTGTGAGAGAATACTTAGATATAAATTTTTGTTAGTTGTACCTCTACGAGTTCTGACACCATCCAGGGGATCTCCTATGATCTGGTCCATGGGGTGATCCTTCAGATGTCTGAGCTCTAAAGTCCTTGCATCTGGATTCTCTTCAATCACCGGAGTGACTTCATCATCTTGCACAATTTCTTCATCTGGATCATCAACCTCTCCAATAGGGATTGGAGTGGTGATCTTGATGAACTTTTCACCTTTATCTTCAGATGGTTCATCCAAGCTGAGTTCTTTCAACTTTGTACCTGCATCTTCAGTAAGCACACTAGAAGAGTTGCCTTGTAGCAAGCTCGTCTCATCAAATACAACATGTATTGATTCTTCTACAACCAGGGTTTTCTATTGAATATCCTGTATGTCGTACTATGGCTACTATATCCTACAAAAATACCTTCAAAGATCTTTTCGCTGAACTTGGTTGTATGATACTTACCATTATTAAGCACGAAGCATTTACAACCAAAAATTCTAAAATATGAGACGGTTGGTTTCCTACCCTTTAGAAGTTCGTAAGGTGTCTTATCATGGTTCTTGTTTATGAGTGCTCGATTTTGCACGTGGCATGCAGTGTTGACGGCTTCAGACAGAAATATTCTGGTAGTGAGGCATCACTCAACATGGTCCTGCAAGCCTGTATGAGTGTCATATTCCTTCTCTCGGCCACTCCGTTCTGTTGTGGAGTACGAGGAGAGGAAAACTCATGAAAGATACCCAAGCTTTGACAAAATTCTGTCATTGCCCCAGACTTGAACTCTGTTCCATTGTCGCTTCTGATTTTGACTATGGAGCAGTTGTACTCATTCTGAACTTGCCTGACAAAATTAGTAAGGATGTCGAAGGTATCTGACTTGTGTTTCAGAAAGAACACCGACGCAAAGCGCGAGTAATCATCAACAATTACCAGCGTGTAATCCTTACCTCCCAAACTTTTAATTTGTAGTGGACCGAACAAGTCCATATGCAGTAGATGAAGACATCTATTAGAATCGTTGCCAATAACGCTTTTAAAGGTAACACTTGTTTGCTTGCCTTTTACACATGCATGACAAGGTCTATCTTTGACGTACTTGACATTTGGGGCATCACATACTAAGTTCATTGAAAATAATTTATTAATAGTTTTGAAATTAATATGTGCTAGTCTCTTGTTCCAATGGACATAAAGAGATACACTATCTTTTGCTAAAAAGTACACTGGTGTAGAAGAGTCTATACAAATGAAATTCAAACAAAATATGTTTCTGCTTCGAGTACTGGATAGAATCGTTTCCATATTGTCAACAGATTTTATCAAGCACATATCGGCATGAAACTTAACTATGTGTCCTTTATCACAGAGCTGGCTTATGCTTATAAGATTGTGTTCCAATCCTTCAACATAAGCTACATCTGAAAACGATACACTACCATTAGTAATCGTACTGTAGCCTTTAGTGATTCCTCAGTCCAAACCTCCAAAGATGACTTTTGGTCCGTTCATGACTGGGGAGAAGTTCTGAAGTAGGCTTCTAGTCCCGGTCATATGTCGAGAGCATCCACTGTCCAGATAACAGATTGGCATTTTGGTGGCCTTTGGACATACATGCAATCACAATCAGTTTTCCTTAGGAACCCAATATGTTTGGGTCCTCAGTCTCGGGTTAGAACACTCCCCCTATGAATATTAGCATTAGGGGTGGTCTTTCTCATATTGCCAACATGTGGGGTTGCATCATTTCTGGGATTAAACCTGCAATTGATGGCAAAGTGACCAATTTTGCCACAACACCAACAGTCAAATCTGTTGTGACTTTGCCTTATGTTCTCCTGCTTGGTCTTTTGAGGTTGTGGTCTAGTAGGGGCAGCATTTTTGGAGGATGAAGCTTCATGATGATGGCAATCACATGATTTCTTCTCCTTTTGTGTCTTTTCCACAACGGGCTTTGCCTTTGGTGCTTTCTTGAAATTATGACCATGATTGAAAGGACCATAGCTCTGAAGAATCACCTCTTCATAAGGTGCCTTAAAGACACTTTCACCAAAAATTTTGGGGCGAGTCCATCCTTGATAACGGGACTTTGGCTCTACATAGGTAGGCCTAGCAAAGTGCATGTAGGATGATTCAAGATCAAACTCATTTGACGTAAATATGACCTTTTTGAAAGAGGTCTGATCTTGAGGGGCTTTCCCCTTCTCTTTGGCCAAGGACTTCTTGGCGGCCTTATTCTTCCGTTGGGCCTTATTTCTCCTGGAAGATTTGCTAGGAGCTTCTTCATGGCCTAGTCCAGCACCCTTGGCCTTCGCTGAGAATTCAGCAATGAATGGACGAATAGTCTTAGGCTTTGAGAAACTTTCAACAAGTTTCCTATCAGCAGCAAGTTGTTCTTCCAACTCTTTGATGATTTTCTCTTTTAGGTCAAGGTGCTCAAGAGCTTTGTTGTATTTTTCAATAGCATTATTGAAGTTTTCTTTAAGTGAGTCAGTCTTAGCGACTTCTTCTCTCAAGATGCTCTCTTCAGCTTTTAGAGACTTTATCTCTTTAGCCTGAGTTTTCACGACTCAGCGACATTTCTCGTAAGCCATGATCAACTCCTTATACTGGGCCATGAGTTCAGACTCATCGTCAGAAGAGCTGTCCTCACGATCATGCTCAGAATCTTCAGATTCTGAAAGAGGAGTGTGAGAGTTTACCTTCCCAGTGAACTGGGGCTCTTGTTCGTCATCTGTTTGAGTCGTAAGCCCAAAATAGGCTTCTTCTTCTTCACTCGACTCTGATGAGTCGGAGTCACTAAGAGTCTTGCCCTTTTTGGCTATTAAGCTCGTCTCTGTCCTCTTCTTGTTGTATGAGGACTTATTTTCCTCTATTCTTCCACCCTCCTTCTTCTTATGGGGGCAGTCAGCAATGACGTGTCCTGGCTTATTATAGCAGTAGCAAATGATGTCAGTAGAAATATGTAGTATACCTATCGAGTCTACTTGAGCCTTTTCTTTGATAATCACCATCACATCGTGATCTTCTATAAGAGGCATCCTTGCCTTTCCAGTGTTTCTTCTTGTTCAAGAATTTCTTGAACTGTCGTGAGAGTAGTGAGAACTCTCCTTCAGATAGCTCAGAGCCTGAGGTACTTGGATCTGAAGTTTCTTCTTCACTTACTTCTTGTGCTGGTGCAGGAGCAGCAGCCTTTGACTTCTTCGAGTTGTCTGCCTTTAGGACAACAAACTTCTCTTTGAAAGTAGACCTGCTCTTCTCTTCTTCAGCATTTCTGGTGTTCAGTGGAAGCTCATATTACATAAGCTTCCCAAAGAGATTCTGCAGGTCTATCTCAGCTAGCTTTCCAGACTCTCTGATGGCACAGATCTTGTTATTTCATTCCTTAGTTAGGGATCTCAAGAACTTGTCATTCAATTCTCTGTTAGTGAATACTCTGTCATAGACCCTTAGGCCATTTACTATCTTGAAGAAATTCTCAAATGTGTCAGCAATGGTGTCCTTATTTCCTTATCGGAAGGCTTCATACTTTTGATTTAGAAGGGACCTTCTATTATCCCTCACTTCTTCTGTACCTTCCATCAAGGTAACTAGAGACTGCCACATATCTTTTGCAGACTAGCAGTGGATAAGGTTTTGCAGCATGGAGTCATCGACTGCACTTGCTATAATGTTTTGGCCTTTTTGTCTAATGACACAAGTGCAATCTCGTCCTTATCTAGATCCATTAATTTTTTTGGAACTTTCTTGGTTGGATCTATTATGGAGATTGTCATCGAAATGTAAGGACCTTCTTCAACTATCATGAGGATCCTAGGATCCACAGCTTCCATAAAAAATTTTATTCTCTCTTTCCACATGGGAAAATTATTCTTGGTGCACAAAGGAATCTTGGCAAAATCTTTAGCCTTGTCCATATTTGATAGACCTCAAAAGACAACTATAGAAGGATCTGATCAAGGTGTTAACCTTTTAATGATAAACCTCCCTCTGATACCAATTGAAAGTGTTTAGTTGTCTACCTAAATCACCTAGAGGAGGTGAATAGGTGAGATGTGTGTCTATTTGTGGAATAAAAATTTTAGATCTAAGCACAGAATTAGCTACCAATCAATCACAGACGAAGCAAGATTTATAGTGGTTCCCCAACCTTGGGTACATCCACTTTCCCTCACCGATCTAGCAATACACTAGAGTCGGTTACTCCACTATCTCGGATTGAAAAACCAATCCTACGCCTCGGAACAACGTTCCTACAATCTCGATCCACAAAGAGGATCTACACTCGGAAGATGAAACTTCCTACAATCTCGGAGTCAAATGCTCCTACACTCGGAGAAAAATTCTCCTTCAAGAATGAAATAAAATGTGTATTGAAGTACAAACAATGAATCTTTATCAGATCTGCAAGCTATCGTCCTGGATCTTCCTCTTCTAGACTTTGTGGCTTTATCAAAGAGGTGAAGAAAATCTCGGCAATATCAGATCTGGATCTTCTTGGCTTCACATAATTGAATAGAAGATGAAGAGTTGTCGGGCAATTTCGATCTGTAAAACCTTCTTAATCTGAATCCTCTGAAATCGAGAACCCTAGACGAATGAGAATCAACGGCGGCGACTTTTGCTTCTTCGAGAGAGAGAGAGAGAGAGAGAAACAGATAGCTTAAAAAAATCGGCTGCAAAAACTTCTGATTAACCTTCTTCTTAGGGTTTGTCGGTTTGACAAGACCTTATATAGGATCTATGATACTCAGTCATAATTAATTCATAAAGAGGTACACGTGGACCAATCACGTCAAGGTTCATTAAGGAATCTGTTAATCTGCACTTAACGAAATATTTCAGAAAATTAAAGTGACATACTCGAGTGAAGAAATTACTACTTGAGTACTTTATAGAACTACTCGAGAGAGATGAAGATAACTACTCGAGTACTTAGAGACAGTTACTCGAGTAACCTGAAGAAAACTACTTGAGTATATTCTTGAAGAAAATTGAGAAGTTGATCAGCTACTCGAGTACCGAAAAGACTTACTCGAGTACTTAAGGAATTACATGTGAAGTGGAGTTAGACTACTCGAGTACAAAAAAAACTACTCGAGTAAATGAGAATACGCTACTCGAGTGGTAGATGAACTACTCGAGTCAGGGACTTAAAATCTTTTCTGAACTGGAATTCTGGGTTACTCAAGTAGTGAAGATGAACTACTCGAGTGAATAAGAACTACTCGAGTTTATGGAAGTAGCTACTTGAGTACTTGACTTAGAGAAATTCTGAGGGAAGAAGTTCTGGTTACTCGAGTATAAATACTAGACTACTCGAGTAGTAAATGAACTACTCGAGTAAATAGAAATTACCGGAGGTGCAGACTTCTGTAACTCAAGACAGAAGGTATAAACTACTCGAGTACTATAAAGTACTACTCGAGTAATTTACTTAGAATATATCTGGAGAAGGAAATCTGTAAACCCGAGAATAAGAGGGAAACTACTCTAGTAGTTATCTTAACTACTCGAGAGCCATAAATTGACTACTCGGGATCTATCATCCTTACTCGAGTAAGAATAATTTTATTCGAGTATTAACTGAGCTGTTCACTCGAGTATTTATAGAACTACTCGAGTAAATCACTTAGTAAATTTTCTTTGACAGAAATCTCTTCTCTTTGGTGAGACCAGCATCAAGTCTTTTCCAATTAGTCCTAGTGCTTGAATATGAAGTGTATCCCAATAGAGAGACTACACATGATTCAACACCTTCGATCACACAATGAGGGATTACATTGTATGCTCCTGTGTTTGGTGACCCATTATAAACTGACATTGGTCTACACTTGTTATTAGAGTACTGCAAACACATAACTCAAATAAAACATCAAATACAACTTAATTCATCTTAATTCAGTGATGACTTCAGTAAATCTGGGTTAATGTGGATACGATACCCAACATTCATGGATTTGATGAACAGAGTATTCAAGGACTTCCTGGATCATTTTGTCATCGTGTTCATAGATGACGTTCTAGTCTACTCCTGCAATGCTGAAGAGCATGCGCAGCACTTGCGATTGGTTTTGTCAACTTTGAGAGAGCATAAGTTATATGCTAAGTTGAGCAAGTGTGAGTTTTGTCTACCTCAAGTCTCCTTCTTGGGCCATGTGGTGAATAAAGATGGGATAACGGTTGATCCAGAGAAGATAGCTGCAGTGATGGATTGGAGTAGGTCTACCACTCCCAAGGAAATAAGAAGTTTTCTACGGCTGGCAGGCGACTATAGAAGGTTTATGGAGGGATTCTTTACATTATCTGTGCCTTTGACAAAGTTGACGCAGAAGCATGTAGCCTTTATTTGTAGTGATAAGTGTGAAGAGGCATTCCAAGATCTGAAGAGGAGATTATGCACTACACTAGTTTTGACCATGCCTACTGAAGGACTGGAGTATGCTGTGTATGTGGACGCATCACATGTTGGGCTCGGATGCATGTTGATGCAGGAGGGTAAGGTTCTTGTGTATGGGTCTAGGCAGCTAAAGGTTCATGAACGGAATTACCCTACGCATGACCTAAAATTTGCAGCAGTGATCTATGCCCTCAAGTTGTGGAGACATCTGTTGTATGGCGCTATATGCAAGATCTATACTGATCATAAAAGTTTGAAATACGTCTTCACACAAAAGGAACTGAATTTGCGCCAGCGTAGATGGCTGGAGTATATGGCAGACTATGATGTTGAGATCCAGTACCACCCCGGCAAAGCTAACGTGGTAGCCGACTCCCTGAGTAGGAAGACAGCTAAAATTTTTAACCTTTTGGTGGATTCACTGGTGGAAGAATTTCTACTGATGGGAATTTCAGTGGGAAGTGGCTGCTCGACTAATGAATTAGAAGTGTTAGAGCCTTCATGGATTGCGCTTACTAGATTGCATCAAAAGGAGGATCCAGATCTGTTACATCTTTATAGTAGAGCTGCAAAGGGTGAGTTGCCAGAGTTTTCTATTGATGATATGGGAACCCTGAGATACCATGGTAGGCATTGCATTCCCGCTGTTAAGGATATTAGGTATCAGTTATGTAAGGAGGCACATGGTTCTAATGTGGCCTACCACCCTGGTTCGACCAAGATGTACCAGGATCTGAAACAGATTGCTTGGTGGATGGGTATAAAGGGGGATATAGCAAGGTTTGTATTTGAATGTTTCACATGTAAGCGAGTTAAGGCCGATCATGGAAGTCCTGGAGGCAAGTTAACACCTTTGGAGATCCCGAGCTAGAAATGGGAGAGTATCTCGATGGACTTTATTACTGGATTGCCGAGATCTCCCAGAGGGCATGACTCAGTTTGGGTGATCGTGGATAGACTGGCGAAGAGTCCTCACTTTGTGCCATTCAAGATTAACTACTCTATGAAGAAAATAGCTGAATTGTATTTGGACGAGGTCATCAGGTTGCATGGAATACCTGTCAGTATTGTATCTGATCGAGACTCCAGGTTCATGTCCCGTTTCTAGAAGGGCTTGCAAGAGGGGTTGGGTACCGACTTGAGGTATTCCACCTCCTACCATCCGCAGACAAATGGACAAATGGAAAGAGTAAATCAAATCGTGGAGGACATGATTAGATGTTACATTTTGGACCGCGGTGGGGTGTGGGATGAGCGCCTGAGGCTAATGGAGTTTGCCTACAATAATAGCTACCAGAAGAGCTTGCAAATGGATCCATTTGGAGCTTTATATGGGAGACGTTGCAGGACTCCTTTATTTTGGGCTGAGATTGGTGAGAGACTGTTGCTAGGTCCAGAAGCCCTTGAAGAGACGGAAATTTCAGTTAGGCTCATCCGAGAGAAGCTTCGGGTAGCCCAGGAGTGCTATGAAAAGTATGCCAATCGGCGCAGGACCGATTTGGAATTTGCCGTCGAGGATTTGGTTTTCCTAAAAGTTTCCCCGATGCCTAGTGTGAAGCAAGTTGGTAAGAATCATAAGTTGGACCCGAGATATGTGGGACCCTTCCGAATTGTTGAGCGGATTGGTGTTTCAGCTTATAGGCTGGACCTACCGGCAAATTTTCCCGGAGTGCACGATGTTTTCCATGTGAGTCAGTTGCGGAAGTACATGTTGAGCGATAGGCAGATTCTCGATGTTGTGCCCCAGTTGGAGCCAAACCTTTCTTTTGTGGAGGTGCCCTTTCGTATTTTGGAGTCTCAGGATCGAGTGCTGCGGATAAAGACAATCTCCATGGTCAAGGTTCTTTGGAGAAATCAAGACATCGAGAGCGCGACGTGGGAATTGGAGTCGGCGATGAGGAAATCTCATCCGCATCTCTTCCCTTAGTTTTGGTAAGTCTCCTTGTTTTTGCAATGTTTGATTCTATCGTTTTGGATTGTTTTGGTGTTGTATTAAGTTTCGAGGCGAAACTTCTTTTTAGGGGGAGTGACTGTAACGCCTCCGATTTTTTTTCGATGATTTATTTGATTTTATATCGTCATATTTATGACGTCAGAGCGTTACACTTTTTACGTCATGTTGTCGGCGCTGCACCGTTAGTGTGTTTTCACGTCCGTTAGGTCTGATTGACCAGATTTTTGGGATTTTCGTCGAAACTGAAAGTTTTCGAGTTGATAAGTTAAGTTTTGTGATTTTAACTACGTCGTTAAATTCGTAGCATCAATGTTCTCATTCGGTGTGAGTTTCGTTTAATTCGGCTAGCGTTTGGGCTTCCGTTCTGAGTCTTCTTGAGTAGCTATGGTTCTTCTCGAATAGCCCGTTTCAGATTTTGCTCGGACGCCGTTGTGAGGGTCAACACGGCATCGAATCAAAAAATGATTAACATAAAATTTGTTCGTTTCGATGAGATCTACAACCTTCATGTTGACCACATTTCGATTTGAAGCCATCTTAAACCTATATTTTTTATTTTCCCAAAATTGCTCGTAAATAAGCCGTATTATTGATTTCTACTCGAGTACCATTGATCTACTCGACTACTTTTGACTTATCTCGACTATAATTGTTTTTTTCTTGAGTTATATTGAATTTTCTCGAGTCCTAGTGATTTTACTCGAGTATATTGCGTTCCTCTCGAGTACTTTGCTCTCTTTCACGAGTAACCTTCATTCCTCTCGAGTAGTCTGTTCCTATCTGTGTTAGGGCGCTGTTTTGAGGATCAAAACGGCATCATATCAAATAATTGCTAACATGAACTTTGTTTGTCTCGACGAGATCTACAACTTTTATGTTGACCACGTTTCGATTCGAAGCCATCTTCAACCTCTATTTTCGATTTTTCCAAAACTACTCGTAAATAAGTTGTATTATTGTTTTCTACTCGAGTACTTTTGATTTATCTCGAGTATAATTGTTTTTTTCTCGAGTAATATTGAATTATCTCGATTCCTAGTGATTTTACTCGAGTATATTACATTCCTCTCAAGTACTTTGCTCTCTTTCTCGAGTAACCTTCATTCCTCTCGAGTAGTCATCTGCTGTTTACGTTCGGGTGCCTTTGTAAGGGTCCAAACGGCGTCGTATGTGAAAGATAATAGTTGTCAACCTAAATCACCTAGAGGGGTTGAATAGGTGAGTTGTGCGCCTTTTGCGGGATAAAAAAATCTCAGAACAAAGCACAGATCTATCTACCAAATTATCACAGACGAGACAAGATTTATAGTGGTTCCCTGATCTTGGGTACATCCACTTTCCCTCACCGATCTAGCAATATACTAGACTCGGCTACTCCACTATCTCGGATTGAAAATCAATCCTACCCTCGGAACAAAGTTCCTACAATCTCAATCCAACCAACTAGATCTACAACTCGGAAGGCGCAACTTCCTACAAACTCGGAGTTGAAAACTCCTACACTCGGAGAAAACTTCTCCTTCAAGAATGAAAATTGTTTAAGAAAATACAAACAATGATTTCTCTGTCAGATCTACAAGAAAGCAACCAGGATCTTCTTCTTGTAAGCTTTGCAGCACTTTCAGAACGATGAAGAAAATCTTGGCAACAGATCTAGAATCTTCTTTGTCTTACACGATAGGGAAGAAGATGAGCAGTGAGAAATGATCTCGATTTGTAAAATTTCTTCAGTCTATTTCCTCTAAAAATCGAAACCCTTGCCGGAGAAGAACAGCGGCGGCGGCGGCTTTCGTTCCGTGAAGAGAGAGAGAGAGAGAGGAAACAGCGACTTGGAGAGAGAAAACGGTTGCAGAAAAAGCTCAATAATTTTTGATCTTGAAAGCTTGTAATTCTTATTACTAGTGTTTGTCGATTAGACAGGACTTTATATAAGAATACTAATAACGGTCATAATTAGTCTTAATGACGTACACGTGGACCAATCATGTCACGGGATTTGAAAATCTGTCAAATCTGGACTTAGAAGAAATTTAGGAGAAAAGGAAGTGATATACACGAGTGGGTATATATATAACTACTCGAGTAGATAAAGCACTACTCGAGTAAGTGAAGAAATGTTACTCGGGTATATAATTCATGACTACTCGAGTAGGTTTGAAAACAACTACTTGTGTACATATAATCAACTACTCGAGTACTTAGAAGATCTACTCGAGTGTACAGAAAATTTCACGAAAAGTGGAGTTGAACTACTCGAGTACAAGTTGTACTACTCGAGTAGGTGAGAAAAGCTACTCGAGTGGGTTGACGAACTACTCGAGTTAAAATACTTAGAAAAATTTCTGAACACTGGAAAATGAGTTACTCGAGTCGTCAGACTGAACTACTCGAGAGGATATAGTCTACTCGAGTATATGAAAAGACTTACTCGAGTAAATGACTTAGAATATATTTAGGAGAAGAGAAGTTCAGTTTACTCGAGTATGAAGCTTGAGCTACTCGAGTAGTAAGTGAACTACTCGAGTATATAACTTATACTACTCGAGTATATAGAAAATTTACTCTTGCAAAGAAAACGGTAACACGAGTCAGAAACCATAACTACTCAAGTATACATATACTTACTCGAGTGATTTACTTAGAAAAACTTGGAGAGTGAAATATGGACTACTCGAGTAAGAAGAATGATCTACTCGAGTATAGGAATTCTGACTCTAGTAAAAGGCAAGTAATCTACTCGAGTAGTTGATGACCTACATGAGTAGAATACTTAGAAAAATTTCTAAGGTGGAAATTATTTCTTCTTTGGTGAAATCAGCATCCAACTCTATTCGCATAGTCCAAGTGCTTGAATATGAAGTGTATCCCAATAGAGAGGCTACACATGAGTCAACACTTTGGGTCATAAAATGAGGAATTACATTGTATGGTCCTGTGTTTGGTGACCCATTATAGACTGACATTGGTCTACACTTCCCATTGGAATCCTGCAACCATATAACTCAAACAAAGCATCAAATATAAACTAATTCATCTTAGTTCCAGGGTGACTTCATCAAATCTGGGTTAATATGGACATAGTTCCCAACAATCTTCCCCTATTTGTTGAAGTCAGAACCCTTTACACTAAGGTGAATTATAGACATAAAAAGTGCTAAGTAGAAAAATGTGTGCAATTGAGCAAGAAACTATGAAAAAGATAATGAGAGCAAAAACTTAGAATTATATAAATACGAATATCCAAAATTATCAATTCTACAGTCAATCATTTCACACTCTCAAAAGTTCTTGAAAATCAGCCTTGATGTTATTGTCTGTCCAATTTCTCTTACTGTCTTCTTTGGTAGTTGTAGGGTTTAGGATAATATCTGGGTGGTCTGGGAGGAGCAGCTAGATTATTCCTACCATATTCTCTGTCATAGATTCTCCTTTTGGTCATGGATTTTTCATAAAGTTCCCATTCTTGTGAGCTGTAATGAATGTTCCTGCTCTCATGGAAATCCATAACTAATCTGAGAGTTTCCAAAATCAGGGATTTGGAGGTTGGAGACCAAACTTCAGCATGTTCAGGAGCTTTAGCAGGAACAGCCTTGCTAGCAGAAGGAACTTCACCATATTTCCTTTTCTTCTTGGAGGTTTTGATCTCTGGAGGAGCATGAAGGAAAATGTCAGCAGGATCTTCTTATCAGCCTTGAACATAGGTGTCTGGTGGAGCAACTCTGTCCTCAGGCCTGGGAGAGAATATATGTTGCAGAGGAGCAGTTGGGGCAGAGGCATCTGTAGCTAGAGGATTTAAATGATGGGGAATGATGGTGGGGTCAGCAGCAAACTCTGGGAGAATCTGGTTATGCATCCAGACGGCAGTGTTATAGGTGTGGAACTTGACACTCTGTATCTGGGCTAACACATCAGCCTTAATTTCCTTCACATGGGTTTCCCATAGTTCCTGTTGGAGAGCAGCAGATTTTTCTAGATATTCCTTTACTAATCCCTCCCCCTTTCTGACTTCGATAGATAGCTTCTCTGTGGCAGTTTCTTTGAATAGACCAACTTCTTCACAGATTTTCATTTTGTTGGCTTCATTTCTCTTATCCAGTTCTACCTAATTATTTGCAAGGGTAACACCATGTGCCATAACCTCTCCAACAGTAGTTATAGTGTGGTGTAGGGCTTTTCCACCAAGTTAAAATAAGTACTTGAGCTTGTCAGTGTTATGCTGGATTTCAGCAAAGCCTCTGCTCATCTCAGTCTCGAGAGCAGTTACCTTGTCAGTTACAGTTTTTAGACAAGTATAAAAATAAATCCTCTGGTCTTGAAGGAGCAGTGCAATCTGTTGCATCAAAGCTGAGGAGGAAGAGTCTGTAGCTGTAGCAGTTGAAGGAGTAGCAGATGAAGGAAGTGCAGAAGGGAGAGGAGGAGCTACCCTTGGAGCTATTTCTCCAATAATCACAGAGCTTGCAACTCTTGTTGTATGAGTGATAGCATCCCTTTCTTCTGTATCATAAGGGATAGAGAAATCTAAGTTTCTGAGAGGAGCCTATGCTGGCTCAGGGGAGGGCTCATCAGAAAGGAGAATGGAGTCTTGCTGGTCTTTGAGGGCAGCATGAGATTTTGCTGGAGTCCTAGCTAGAGAAATGTCTGGAGATTTGTCTGGAGTTGAGTCCTGGTGAAATTTAGAGGATGGAGCTGGAGGAGATAGAGGAGGAGGAGGAATAGACATCACTTCTTCAGTGAGTTCTACAATCATTGCATCTATAGCAGCAGCGGTTGAGAGAAGAGAATCTGGAGGTATCTGATCTGAAAGAGTTGCTGGAGTTTCTGGAGTATGAGGTAGGGGAGAAGTTGCTGGCTGAGGAGATGAGGTAGTTTTTGTTGGATAGGGATTCCTGACTGGGATAGAAGGAGCAGGCTCCCCCTCACTTGGTGCACCAGAGGGGCTGGCCACATGATGAGGAGAGGGAGATGGAGTTCTATCCTCTAATACTGGATCTTCTGGAACTTTGGCGGCTTCGGCAGCATTCTTCAGTTTGAGCTCCCATCTCTGAATAGAAGAAATGGAGACCTTCTTCATGTGGTGAAGAGGAGTCCCTTTGGAGAAGTTGAATACCTGAGAATTTGTTTCATGTAGGAGCAGAGAGATTATTCTGGAGAAATTGGGGGATTTTAAGCTGTCCTTGATTTTGTCCAGAATCAGCATGCCAAATTGTAATTTCTTGCGGCAGAAAATGGATTGCATTATGTCGAAGAAATACAGTTGAATGTCTCTTATCGAGTTGGTCTTGCACATCAGAATCTTTCCAATAGCATCAACCAGATACTTTCCTTCTGCGTTCATGTCTGACCATTTGATATACTGAGCGTTAGTCGAAATGCCACAGAATAAGGATGTTCTGTCAGAATCTTCGTCATCTAGGTCGTCTTCTTCGTCCACGATCGGTAATCGGAGAAGTTGAGAGACAATGGTCTTGGTGAGTTTGATTTTCATACCTCTCACTTTGGATTTCAGAACTTGTCCATGTCGGTTAACCTTCAAATTGGTGAAGAATTCTGCTACCTCGGGGAAGAGGATCCGGCAGGGTTCTTGCAGGATAAAGGATATCCCTGCGGTGTCTAAAAAAAACAACAAGTTGTGGAAATCATCTGAAAGCTCTGCAATCCCTGCGGTAACGAGTTCCGATCCCACGCCGATCTTGGAGACGGCGGCCATGGTCCAGAAACTGGGAAAAGCTCTGTCGGGGGGAAGAGGAAAAGTCACGGCTCTGTAACTTCTCGAAGGAAGACGAAGCGGTAGGCAGATACTCGAGAGATTGGAAATGATTTCGCGTAGAATGAATTTGGAATTTCGAATTTATAAACCCTAGGTTTAAGTCTAATTATCCTAAAAAGAAGGAAATAACTGAAAAGGAAAGGCAGCATAAGCCTTGGTTGGCTTCTGATAAGGTTTGAAAATCCAAGGAGACACATACACGAGAGATAAAGGAGGTACTCGAGTAGATGACTCGATTGACTCGAGTAAATGAAGTGTACTACACGAGTACATGAGTTGCCTTACTCGGGTAAGTTAATGGACTACTCGAGTAGGTCCTTTGATTACTCGAGTAGGTCTACAGAAGTTACTCGAGTAGGTCCTTTGGTTACTTGAGTAGGTCAAGTCTAACTTAAGTCAGAAGGAGAAAAACTTTTGAAATGCATAGTTTTGACTAACCCCTTTAATTTCTTTGCTTTCTGAAATCCAAACTTCTCTAAGCTTCTTTGTTGAGAATCCCAAGTTCCATTTTGAAGAATGAGAACTTGGTCTCGTCCAGCGGCTTCGTGAAAATATCTGCAACTTGCCTGTCTGTGGAGACATATTGGAGATCTATGTCCCCATGATCTACATGCACCCGGATGAAATGATACCTTAGCTCGATATGTTTTGTCCGGCTGTGCGAAACTGGGTTGTTGGCTATTGCAATTGCGCTAGAAGAGTCGCAAAATAATGGAATCTTTGCAAACTTCTTGTTGTAGTCTTCGAACTGATTTTTTATCCAGAGTAACTGTGCACAACAACTGCCTGCAGAGATGTACTCTGACTCGGCCGTTGAGATTGCGACACCGTTCTGCTTCTTACTACTCCAGGAGATTAGCCTTCGTCCAAAGAATTGGCACGTCCCGGAGGTACTTTTCCTGTCATCTTTGCTTCCTGCAAAATCTGCATCTGAGAAACCAATTAGTTCGTTGTGATTACTTCTTGGGTACCCTAAGCCAAGACTTGGTGTACCTTTAAGGTATCTCAAAATCCACTTTGCAGCAGCGTAGTGAGATTCCTTAGAGTTCACCGAAAATCGAGCACAGACGCATGTTGAAAACATTATGTCGGGTCTACTGGCAGTAAGGTAGAGCAAGGATCCAATTATGCTTCTATACTTGGTTTCATCAAAAGGTTTCCCTTTTTCATCCTTATTCAGAGACATAGTTGAGCCCATTGGAGTCCTCATAGAGGTTGCGTTCTCCATTCCGAATTTCTTAATCAGCTCTTTGGTGAACTTGGTCTGCGAGATGAAAATTCCATCTTCAGATTGTTTCACCTGCAGCCCTAAGAAATACTTCAGCTCGCCCATACTGCTCATTTCAAACTTCCCTTGCATAAGTTTTGAAAACTTCTTGCTGAGGTTGTCATCAGTAGAGTCAAAGATAATGTCGTCGACATAGATTTGCACTAGCAAAATCTTGCCTTTAATTTCCCTAAGAAATAATGTCTTGTCTATCTTCCCCCTTGTGAACTTGTTCTCAAGTAGAAAGCTAGACAGCGTCTCATACAAGGCTCGCGGAGCTTGTTTCAGACCATATAGTTCATTATGCAGTAAATAGACATAATCAGGAAAGTTAGGATCAACGAAATCTGGAGGTTGTTCCACATACACTTCCTCCTTTATGTTACCATTTAGGAAGGCAGACTTCACGTCCATCTGATAGACCGTGAAGCCTTTGAATGAAGCATATGCTAGGAATAACCTTATTGCCTCCAGCCTTGCCACTGGAGCATATGTCTGGTCGAAGTCGATTCCTTCTTCTTGACGGTAGCCTTTAGCGACAAGTCCGGCCTTGTTCTTTATGATCGTCCCGTCTTCGTCCATCTTGTTCCTGTAAACCCATTTTGTTCCAATGACGTTCTTTCCTTTAGTTCTTGGAACAAGCTTCCATACGTTGCAGCGCTTGAACTGATTTAGCTCTTCTTCCATTACCATTATCCACGATGCATCCGAGTTTGCTTCCTCAAACTTCTTTGGTTCAACCTGTGAGAGAAAACTCAAATATAAATTCTCATTAGTTGTACCTCTTTTATTTCTGACACCGTCCCGGGAATATCCTATGATCTGGTCCATGGGGTGATCCTTCAGATGTCTGAGCTCTAAAGTTCTAGCATCTGGATTATCGTCAATCACTGGGGTGATTTCTTCATCTTGGATGACTTCTTCATCTTGATCATCAGCCTCTCCAATAGGGGTTGGAGTGGTGATCTTGATGAACTTTTGCCTTTGTCTTCGGACGGTTCATCCAAGCTAGTTTCTTTTAGCTTTGCACCTGCATCTTCAATAAGCGCACTAGACGGATTGCTTTGCAGCAAGCTCGTCTCATCAAATACAACATGTATCGATTCTTCTACCACCAGGGTTTTTCTATTAAACATTCTATATGCTTTAATATGGCTACTATAACCTACAAAAATACCTTCAACACTCTTTTCGTTGAACTTGGTGGTATGATACTTGTCATTGTTAAGTACGAAGCATTTACAGCCAAAGATTCTAAAGTATGAGATGGTTGGCTTCCTGCCCTTTAGAAGTTCGTAAGGTGTCTTATCGTGGTTTTTGTTTATGAGTGCTCGATTTTGCATGTGGCATGCAGTGTTGACGGCTTCAGCCCAGAAGTACTCCGCAAGTGAAGCATCACTTAGCATTGTCCTGCAGGCCTCTATGAGTGTTTTATTTCTTCTCTCAGCCACTCTGTTCTGTTGTGGAGTACGAGGAGAGGAAAACTTATGAAAGATACATAAGCTTTCATAGAATTCTGTCATGGCCCCAGATTTGAACTCTGTTCCGTTGTCACTTCTAATTTTGACTATGGAGCAGTTATGTTCATTCTGGATTTGCCTGACAAAATTAGTAAAGATCTCGAAGGTATCTGACTTGTGTTTCAGAAATAACACCCACGCAAAGCACGAGTAATCATCAACAATTACCAACGTATAATCCTTACCTCCCAAACTTCTAATTTGCAGTGGGTCAAACAAGTCCATATGCAATAGATGGAGACATCTATTAGAGTCTTTGCCAATAGCGCTTTTAAAGGTAGCCCTTTTTTGCTTGCTTTTTACGCATACATGACAAGGACTATCTTTGACGCACTTCACATTTGGGGCATCATGTACTAAGTTCATTGAAAATAATTTATTAATAGTTTTGAAATTAATATGTGATAGTCTCTTGTGCCATTGGTCACCAAGAGACGCACTATCTTTTGCTAAAAGGCACACTGGTGTAGAGGAATCTATACAGATGAAATTTAAACAGAAAATATTCCTGTTTCGAGTACTGGATAGAATCGTTTCCATATTATCAACGGATTTTATCAGGCACTTATCAGCATGGAATTCAACTATGTATCCATTATCGCAGAGTTGGCTTATGCTTATGAGATTGTGTTCCAATCCTTCGACATAAGCCACATCCGAGAAGGATACATTGTCGTTAGTAATCATATCATAGCCTCTTGTAATTCCACGGTCTGAACCTCCAAAGATTACCTTTGGTCCGTTCACAACTGGAGTAAAGTTCTGAATAAGGCTTCTGGTCCCGGTCATATGCCGAGAGCATCCGCTGTCCAAGTACCAGATTGGCGTTTTGTTGGCCTTTGGACATACCTGCAATCATAATCAATTTGCCTTAGGAACCCAAACACGTTTGGGTCCTTGGTCTCGGGTTAGAGTACTCCCCCTATGAGTGTTAGCATTATGAGCGGTCTTTCTCATATTGCTGACATGAGGAGTTGCAGCATTTCTAGGATTGAACCAGCAATCAATGGCGAAGTGACCAACCTTGCCACAACACCAACAGTCAAATCTGTTGTACCTTTGCCTCATGATCTCCTGCTTGACCTTTTGGGATTGTGGTCTAGCAGGGGCAACATTCTTGGAGGAAGAAGCTTCGTGATAATGACAGTCACATGTCTTCTTCTCCTTAGGAGGCCTTTCCACAACGGGCTTTGGCTTTGGTGCCTTCTTGAAGTTATGACCATGATTTAAAGGGTCATAGCTCTTAAGAACAACTTCTTCATAAGGTGCCTTAAAGACACTTTCGCCAAAGTTTTTGGGTCGAGTCCATCCTTGATAGCGGGACTTTGGCTCTACATAGGTAGGCCTAGCAAAGTGCCCGTAGGATGAGTCAAGATCAAACTCAATTGATGGAAAGATGACTTTCTTGAATGTAGTCTGATCTTGAGGGGCTTTCCCTTTCTCTTTGGCTAAGGCCTTTTTGGCGGCCTTATTCTTCCGTTGAGACTTATTTCTCCTAGAGGATTTACTAGGAGATTCTTCATGGCCTAGCCCGGTACCCTTGGCCTCGGCTAAGAATTCAGCAACGAATGGAAGAACCGTCTTGGGCTTCGAGAAACTTTCAACCAGTTTCTTTTCAGCTGCAAGTTGGGCTTCCAATTCCTTGATGATTTTCTCTTTGAGGTCAAGGTGGTCAAGAGCCTTGTTATATTCTTCAATAGCTTTATTGAAGTTTTCTTCAAGGGAGTCAGTCTTTGTGACTTTCTCTCTCAAGATGCTCTCTTCGGCTTTTAGAGATTTGATCTCTTTAGCCTGAGTCTTCACTACTCGATGACATTTGTCATAAGCCATGATTAACTCCTTGTACTGGGCCATTAGTTCTGACTCATCGTCAGAGGAGCTATCCTCACAATCATGTTCAGAGACTTCAGAATCTGAAAGTGGGGTATGAGAGTTTACCTTCCCAGTGAACTGGGGCTCTTCATCATCATCTGTTTGAGCCATAAGCCCAAAATAAGCTTCTTCTTCTTCACTTGACTCCGATGAGTCAGAGTCACTGAGAGTCTTGCTCTTTTTGGCTATCAGGCTCTTCTCTTTCCTCTTCTTGTTATATGAGGGTTTCTTTTCTTCTCTTCTACCACCCTCCTTCTTCTTATGAGGGCAGTCGGTGATGACGTGACCTGGCTTATTACAACAATAGCAAATAATGTCAGTCGAAACATATTTGTTCTGTTTAGAGGAATACCTGTCGTGGCTACTTGAGCCTTTTCTTTGTCGATCACCTTCGTGTTATCATCTTCTATAGGAGGCATCCTTGCCTTTCCATTGTTTCTTCTTGTTCAAGAATTTCTTGAACTGACGTGAGAGCAGTGAGAACTCTCCTTCTGATAGCTCAGAGCCCGAGGTACTAGGCTCAGAAGTTTCTTCTTCTTCACTAATTTCTGGAGCTGGAGCTGGGGAGGCAACCTTTGTCTTTCTAGAGGTGTCTGCCTTTAGAGCAATAAACGTTTCTTTGAGAGTAGACCTGCTCTTCTCTTCTTCAGCTTTCCTGGTGTTGAGTTGAAGCTCATATGACATAAGCTTCCCGAAGATATTTTGTGGGTCTGTCTCAGCCAGCTTCCCAAACTCCCTGATGACACAGACCTTGTTGTCTCATTCTTTGGTCAGGGATCTCAGGAACTTATCATTCAGCTCTCCATTAGTGAATACTCTGCCATAGACTCTTAGGCCATTCACTATCTTGAAAAAGTTCTCAAATGTATCAGCAATGGTCTCTTTGCTTCCCTGTCGGAAGGCTTCATACTTCTGATTGAGGAGGGATCTCCGATCATCCCTCACTTCTTTTGTACCTTCCATCAAGGTAACCAATGACTGCCGCATCTTCTTTGCAGACTGACAGTGGATTAAGTTCTGCAGCATTGAGTCATCAACTGCACTTGCTATAATGTTTTTAGCTTTCTTGTCTAGTGAGACAAGTGCAATCTTGTCCTTGTCTAAATCCATCAGCTTCTTTGGAACCTTCTTGGTAGGATCTATAGTGGAGACAGTCATAGGGATATAAGGACCTTCTTCAACTATCATGAAGATCCTCAGATCCACAGCTTCCATAAAGAATTTGATCCTTTATTTTCACATGGGAAAGTTGTTCTTGTTACATAGGGGAATCTTGACAAAATCCTTTGCCTTGTCCATGATAGGTAGATCTCAAATGACAACTATTGCAGGAACTGATCAAGGTGTTAACCTCTTAACGATCAACCTCGCTCTGATACCAATTGAAAGATAATAGTTGTCAACCTAAATCACCTAGAGGGGGGTGAATAGGTGAGTTGTGCGTCTTTTGCGGAATAAAAAAATCTCAGAACAAAGCACAAATTTATCTACCAAATTATCACAGACGAGACAAGATTTATAGTGGTTCCCCGATCTTGGGTACATCCACTTTCCCTCACCGATCTAGCAATATACTAGACCCGGCTACTCCACTATCTCGGATTGAAAATCAATCCTACCCTCGGAACAAAGTTCCTACAATCTCAATCCAACCAACTGGATCTACAACTCGGAAGGCACAACTTCCTACAAACTCGGAGTTGAAAACTCCTACACTCGGAGAAAACTTCTCCTACAAGAATGCAAATTGTTTAAGAAAATACAAACAATTATTTCTCTGTCATATCTACAAGAAAGCAACCAGGATCTTATTCTTGTAAGCTTTGCGGCACTTTCAGAATGATGAAGAAAATCTCGGCAACAGATCTGGAATCTTCTTTGTCTTACACGATCGGAAAGAAGATGAGCATTGAGAAACGATCTCGATCTGTAAACTTTCTTCTGTCTATTTCCTCTGAAATCGAAACCCTTGCCGGAGAACAGCAGCGGCGGCGGAGGCTTTCATTCTGTGAAGAGAAAGAGAGGAAACAGCGACCTGAAGAGAGAAAATGGCTGCAGAAAAATCTCAATAATTTTTTATCTTGAAAGCTTGTAATTCTTCTTATTAGGGTTTGTCGATTAGACAGGACTTTATATAAGAATACTAATAACGATCATAATTGGTCTTAATGACGTACACGTGGACCAATCATGTCACGGGATTTGAAAATCTGTCAAATCTGGACTTAGAAGAAATTTAGGAGAAAAGGAACTGATATACACGAGTGGGTATATAAATACTCGAGTAGATAAAGGACTACTCGAGTAAGTGAAGAAATGTTACTCGGGTATATAATTCATAACTCCTTGAGTCGGTTTGAAAATAACTACTCGAGTACATATAATCAACTACTCGAGTACTTAGAAGATCTACTCGAGTATACAGAAAATTTCACAGGAAGTGGAGTTGAACTACTCGAGTACAAGTTGTACTACTCGAGTAGGTGAGAAAAGCTACTCGAGTGGGTTGACGAACTACTCGAGTGAAAATACTTAGAAAAATTTTTGAACAATGGAAAATGAGCTACTCGAGTAGTCAGACTGAACTACTCGAGAGGATATAGTCTACTCGAGTAAATGACTTGGAATATATTTAGGAGAAGAGAAGTTCAGTTTACTTGAGTATGAAGCTTGAGCTACTCGAGTAGTAAGTGAACTACTCGAGTATATAACTTATACTACTCGAGTATATAGAAAATTTACTCTTCTAAAGAAAACGGTTACATGAGTCAGAAACCATAACTACTCGAGTATATATATACTTACTCGAGTGATTTACTTAGAAAAACTTGGAGAGTGAAATCAGGACTACTCGAGTAAGAAGAATGATCTACTCGAGTATAGGAATTCTGACTCGAGTAAAAGGCAAGTAATCTACTCGAGTAGTTGATGACCTACACGAGTAGAATACTTAGAAAAATTTCTAAGGTGGAAATTCTTTCTTCTTTGGTGAAATCAGCATCCAACTCTATTCACATAGTCCAAGTGCTTGAATATGAAGTGTATCCCAATAGAGAGGCTACACATGAGTCAACACTTTGAGTCATATAATGAGGGATTACATTGTATGGTCCTGCGTTTGGTGGCCCATTGTAGACTGACATTGGTCTACACTTCCCATTGGAATACTGCAACCACATAACTCAAACAAAGCATCAAATACAAACTAATTCATCTTAGTTCCAGGGTGACTTCATCAAATCTAGGTTAATGTGGACATAGTTCCCAACAGTATGGACAAATGGTCAACATGAATTTTGTTCGTCTCAACGAGATCTACAACTTTCATGTTGGGCAATTTTAGATTTGATGTTCTCATAGACCTCTATTTTCGATTACCGCAAAACTGCTCGTATTTGATCCGTTTTCCTTCCGGTTTAGACAAGAATATTTTATGAATATATATATATATATATATATATATATATATATATATATATATATATATATATATATATATATATATATATATATATATATATATATATATATATATATATATATATAAGCTCTTATACTTAGGTTATTAGAAAGAAAAGAAAAGTCTTATCTTCATCTTCTCTGATTTTCTCCCAGACCGAAACCGTGCGACGACTCCTCCCGTTCGTGAATCTTCCGATGGCCGCCGACGGTGCTCCGGTGCTCGAAATCTTCAACCGAGCATATATCTGGAAAGCTCTCGCCGAGAGCTACGCTATCGTGGTAAAACTTTCTCCATTCCTAGAGATTTCTCGTTAGGGTTTTTCGGCTCTAACCCCTTTTCGGCCATTTTTGTTTAGATTTCAACTCCTCCCGTGTTCTTTTTCCCCGATCTTCAACATATAGTGATTTGGAGAGTTTTCTCCGGTAAAACCAAGGAAAGTGGCTCCTTTCCTCTCCTTTTCCTTAAGTTCTTATGGTAAGACTTTCATCTTATATTAATGTTCCTGTTTCTTTTAGAGTATAAGATGTTAAAAAAAATTTAGGCTTACGCTTAGGGTAAATTTTCGACGCCGTTGAGCGTAGGATGTGTTGCGCTTAGTTTAGGTCGATTATAGGTCGTGATCTTCGATTTAGTGTTGTAATACTTAGGTGTTGTGCCGATTTTTTTGAGATGGTGATGTTGGGGGGTATGAGTGTTTGTTGTGGTTAGCATACCACCCAACCGGGAGGCCCCTTCTTTCTGTGGATCAACACAGTGGGGGTATGCTTAGTTTCTCCTTTCCTATACTGTTGGGTTCTGGTTGGCCCGGTTTGGCCATATTTGTGGACCACAGTACTGACTGTGAGATGATTGAGGATCTGGAGTTGGCCTTAGGGCACTTGAGGTCGTCGCCCTCTCCAGCCTGCAACGCAGTCATACCACGTGTTGATGATCCACCCACTTTCGAGTTGTATTGTGCTCAGTTGTTTTCTTGTGGTTTATGCCACAGTTTGATAAATTTTGCTGATTATGCTCAGACTTGTTCACCTTCGCACTTGGTGTATTCTTTTTAAATTAGAGGTTATTATTTTGGCTAACATTTCTCTACTTATACTATTTGGCTAATTGTTGCTGTTTTTTTTTGCATTCTTCCTCCTTGGGTTGGGTTTGGTACACCCTCCTTTGTTTGGCTTACTCACTTGCTTACCTATTCTTTTTCCACTTGTTTTTTTGGCTTGTTGAGGTGTTCTTCTCTTGAATGCCTCAGGTTCAGGGTTGTAGTCGGTGGTGCGGCTAAGTAGTTTTGTTGCTTGGTTTGCTGAGGATGCCTCGAGGTTGCGAGGTAGCTTTTGTTCTTTTGTAGTATGCTTCGGACTTGAGATCATTTAGTGGGTTCGTTTCAGGTGTTGGACGCCCACTGATTTTTTAATGTCGTTCTTGGATATTTGGCTAATTGCTAGTGTCTACTTTTGTGTTAGTAGTTCTTGCTTTCTAGGAAGGATTTATGCTAGGATGCCTATAGATGTTTTCAACTATAAAACCAACTTTTATTACTATATGTTGAAATCGAAATTCGGTCTCCTGTGGAGCTTGACCCTTGGGGAAGGGGTGGTCTCGCACCTACTTCACTCCTGCAAGCAAAACGATAGGGAAAACAAAGAGAAACCGACCTAAGGGGCTCGGCGGGGAGGACCCACCACACACACCCGGAAGACTAGAGAATACTTCCCCTCCTTAGCCACAGACCGAGCTAAGGCTACCTCAGGAAGCACTACTAAATCCGGGGAGCAAGAGAATATTTCTGCACCCCCTGAGGTGCCCTCCTTGGGTTTTATTTATAGTTTTTAGAATCTGAACTGCCAATAACCAGAAGAACTGACCTGAAATTACCAAAAAGCCCTTGGTCGGGTCTACCAACAGCCAAACTCCGTTGTTTTGAACAGCTATGTGCAGTCCGGCATGGTCTGCCAATAGTGCGGCTCCACTGTTCTGAGAAGCTATTCGCACCCATGGGGAGGGCATCCATGTAATTCCTCCTCGGGGCTTCTACTGGGCCCCATCCATGGATGAGGAGGCCGGCTCGCCACTAATCCCTCCCCGCGAGTGGCGGGCGCGACCTGGCCCTAGCAGCTCGCCTAACCTTCCTGGGCGAGTGCGAGCTGGGTCATCGCGACTCGCCGAAATTCTGCCGAGGCGGACAGGCGGCCAAGTCGCAGATAGGGAGCAAGCTGGCGGCCATGGTGACCATTAGAACGGCTCGCAGATCGCGGGTCGCATATCGCGAGTCGAGCGGGCTGACGGCCAGGAGTCGTCTCGCCTGACTCGCTCGATTGAACTGAGCGGGAGCGGACCAGCCTCTTGCCGCATGTCCGCTTGTTGCTTGGGTGCGGGTCGTTGTCCTGGCAGGATCCACTCGGCAAACTCGGGGTTGTACACAATCCCCGCTCTTTTTGAGCTTGATAAAGATCGGAAAGAACCATCCAACCTGCGTGTTCGGCGAGAACTGTGATGATCTGGCAGGGAATCTTCTGGTGGGGGCCCCACTATTCTGCTATAAATATGCCACTGAGCCCGGGGGGTCTTCCTAGGCCATCTCGTCTTTTCAAGCAGACTGCGGCTTCTTGATGCCGGTCAGCGAAGAGGTGCGAGCCCGCCTCGTGGCCGCGGGCCAGAAGACTCGAGAGGAGGCCCTCGAGGCCGCCCCTGGTTAGCGCGTGGGTCACCCAGCCCTCTCTTTAGAACGGTAAAGGGAAATATTGTGAGGCGGTCCCCGGCGAATAACTTCCCGGGTTCCAGCTCGGCGGCCGGCATAGAGGTCGCTCCTGAGGTACGTGATCTCCCTTACTGGCTTGTTGCTACATTTCTGACCCTTCGTCCTACATTTACTGCCTCGTGAAGGCGAGGGGGATGGGGGGAGGATCGCTCCCCTCCCTTGTCATCTGAGAGGGTTGCTAGCCCCTCGGGTCTGGACCATCCACCCCCGAATATCCCCCATTTGCCGGTTCCCCCCGGGCTAGGGAAATCTCTTGCGGCCTTCAAGGGAGAGCCCTTTCAGGGCCGGCTGGGCTCTTCTCGTCCTTCCATTGGTATGGACGACGTGACAACCCCTGGTAAGCTCGTACTCGGCGCTTGCCTTGTTCTCTCCCGTTCCCTCTAAATCTCCTTTTTGCAGGCTACAACGCGATCTCCTCCGAAATTGAGATGAGCGAAGGGTACTCGCCTTCGCCTGACGTGGAGGGCGTTTCAGATTACCTGGGCAATCCGACTAACGCGGTGGGGATGAAGAGGCAGGTGACACGGCTGTTCCAGAAACACACCCTGCTGCTTCAGGAGCTCGTCAAGAGGGTCGACTGAGACAAGGCCGAGACTGAGGCTCGGCTCGCGGCTTTGGAGGGGGCTCCGCGTGCAGCAGAAGGTGGCGAGGTCACTTCACCCGGCGTGCACATCACGCGGGCCGAGGAGCGTCTAAAGAGTGCCTCGGAACAAGTTGGCCTGGCCCAGCAGGAGTTGGTGGCGGTGCGCGTTTATCATTATCCTCTCGTGCCGCCTCGAACCGGAACGCAACGGCTGGGCAGATGGAAGTGGATCCAGTACTGATCCACACTTTCTTCTCCCCGCCCGCGGAATATCGCTGGGTCTCTCCGTGTCTGTGCTTCGAGTCAACTCGCTCGAGGAGGTGGGGGTATTATTATTTCAAAGACTTATTCTGTATCTGTAACTATTTGCGACTCTTCCCGCCTTCCTATGGGTCTGGTTTTTTATTTCTGATGCATGTCGTTCTGACCATGTTGCTGCTTTATTCTCCGCGGGGCAGGCTCGAGTGCACCCGCGTCCTCCGCTCGCCACCCTCCTCAGGAGAGTGCGGGTCAGAGGATGGTCTCGCTCAACCCGCCATCCTGATTTTGGCGGGAGCGGGCCGAGGAGCTCGCCGGCTAAGGGTTTCCCCGACTTGCTCAGAATCCTGGGCAGGTGCGGTCCATGACTCGCCCGCTTGTTCCTCACGCGGACGGGGGCGGGCGAGACCCGCTCCTGAACGGTCTTGGCGGTGCGGTTGCGGGTCGGGAAGTCAAACCGTCGGGCCTGATTTTGCTATACGCACCTTTACTGTCGGCGGGAAATTTCCCCGCTCTTTCTTTCTTTCTATAAATAGGCCTTGTCGGTTCTTGTCCTTCAACCGCTTCAAAGCACTTTCCCCTCTCCTGCTCTCCGCGAAGCCCGGCTCGCGTTTGCCTTCTGGAGCTTTCTCGCTCGCCCGGCGGTCGTTTTACGGAATGGGTGGCGGCGGCGGCGATGCGGATGGGCAAAGTAAATGCGCTTGGACCTTCTCGGAGCATGACTTCCCCCATGCCGCTATCTCAGAGCGCGAATACTTAGACGCTCTTGGAGATCACGTCCCGCCTGGATTTTCGGCGAGACGGCCCGGGGAAGGGGAGAAGATCAATGATCTGTCGAGGGACGAGCTCGCAATTCCCCTGGCTCACTTTGAGGTGGGTCTTCGGCTTCCCCTGTGGCCGGAAATGCGTCAAGTGTTGAAGTACTTCGGCATTGTCATAGGCCAGATGACCCCGAACTCCGTGGCTATTATGGTAGGGTTCGCCTGCTTTCTGCGGGAGGAGCGGGTCGAGTTCAGTCTTGCGGTCTTCCGCAAATTATTCTCCTTCCGTGCGAACCGGGACGGGACCGCCCATTTCTCCAGCGCCCACCTCAAGGTGCGGGAGACAGTTAATAAGAGTCATAACTGGCTCAAGAAGTTCTTGTTCGTCAAGGGGGATTTTGGCAACGTCCCCTTCTCGCCGGTGTAGCTCAGCGAGGCGAGCTACCGCCCGCCCAACCTGGGGGGCCATGAGGCCGACCTGTGGGGGTTCTTTGCCGGGAAGAACTTCGAGGTCGCGTACTTGCGCCACAACCTCGATGGCCTAGCTATCGTCCCGCCTGGGGGAGGTTAGTCACCCGCCATTGCCCTGTCTCATTGTTTTCTTCTTTGGTCTCACCCTCTCTCTTCTTGGCAGGCGAGCGAGACGTTACCCTTCACCCCCCCCCCCCCCCCTACGAGAGTGTTAGGGTCGCCCGCGGGATCCTCGCCCGAGCTCAGGCCGTTGACGCCGCCCAGCGTGACGTCCCGTCGGTTCTTGCCAAGAAGCGGCCGGGCCGCGAACAGCCTGCTCCCCCGTCCAAGATGGCAAAGACTGCGGGGCAGCAACTCGCCGCGGGCCAGAAAAAGGGCAAGGCCTCGACGGAGCAATCGACTGAGGGTCCTTCCCCCTTGGTCACTTCGACCAGCGATACTCCCGGTGGGGCGGCGGGCACTTCCGGGCCGCCGGACGGGGTGCATACCGCTACGAAGCCGGTGCCGAGAGGGCACTGCAATTTCGGCTACGGCGAGAAATACCTGGACGAGATTGGCGTCCCCCTTCTATTATGGGACAAGGAATCAAATCGCGCGGTGGTCTCGACTCTGTTGCCGAGTTGGTTGGAGCAGGACACCATTGGCGGGGAGGCCTATAACTTCTTGTTCGGCCTTTACTCGCGGGAGGACGCCGCCATCTACGACAAGGAGGCGACGCGAGTACTTGTGCATGAAAGCACGCGGGCCCAACTACGCGGCCTGGAGTTGGCCCATATGGTTGGGCGGCGCTGCACCCAGCTGGAGCGGAACGCCACTTCTCTCAAGAAGTTGGCGGACTAAAAGGAGGAGGCCCGAAAACTCACTCAGGAGGACGCGGATCTCCAGAGGAAGCGGGCCGACGAGGCCGAGGAGACCCTCGCGCAGTACTTGGGAGGGTTGGTACGTGCTTACTTCCAATTACCGCTTCCTTTCGCGAATCCACCTTATGACCTTTTTCCTTTCTCAGGATGCGGTGATGGCCAGCCGGATGGGTGCTGAGATCGCCGCCCTCGGTCAGGACAAGTCGGCACTAGAGGCGCGGGTGCGCGAGCTGGAATCTTCCGCCACTGCCCCTCCGCCAGCTAATGGAGGCTACCCGCTCGAACATCATTCCGACTACGATTTGGAGATGTTGATGCAAAAGAACGCCGCCAGTGCCGCGAAGTACACAATGCAGATGCTGCGACGTGCGGACCTCCTCAAGAGCGAGTCCGCGGAACTCTCGGCGGGCGAGGTGGTGTCGGCGTTGTTCCTTCCTGTGCCGGACCCCGGGGATAAGTCCTACCAGCCCATCTAGGACTTCTCGCCCAGGATCTTGCATCGCCCTCGTGCCTTTGAAATTCGCTTGTTATATGTATATCTCATGCATTTTTTGGTTGTTTGAGATGTAAGCGCGAGCCGCGCCTAGACTTTACGGTTTTCATCTATTTATGTCCTTATAAACGCTTCCTCGCCCGCCTCATATGCATATTTGCCATTACTGCGCAATGTGAATTCTCCCTTTCTGTGCTCGCGGTCGTTCATCTCGCGTTATGTAGACGAGGTCGCACACCTACAGATTTGTCTTAGGAGTCATAGGAGACCCGATCGGTCGTCCCTCTAGTGGCGACCTGCCTCTGCAGCCCGGCCCCGCCGTGGTGACTACTCGCTCACCAGGAGAGGCGAGTCGGCTCGTCACTCGCCTAAGTCATCGGATTTCTTGTGGGTTGACCCTCTTGTAATGCGGCCTGGATTCTCGCCTCCTTTCGGCCGTAATTTTGGGGGTTGGGTGGTTACGTTAGACCCCATTTTCGGTTAACTTCGCGACTCCAGCCCATTATCAATACCGTCGAGTGACTTCCGGTCCCGTCAGCTAGGTGAAAGCCTGATAGCGGGATCTACTCGAGGCCAAGGATGACACCGAGTGACTTCCGGCCCTGCCAGCTAGGTGAGAGCCTGGCAGCAGGATCTGCTCGGGGTCCAAACACATTCCATCGAGTGACTTCCGGCCCTGTCAGATAGGTGAGAGCCTGACAGCGGGATCTGCTCGAGGCCAAGGATGACACTGAATGACTTCCGGCCCTACCAGCTAGGTGAGAGCCTGGCGGCAGGATCTGCTCGGGGTCCAAACACATTCCATCGAGTGACTTCCGGCCCTGTCAGCTAGGTGAGAGCCTGACAGCGGGATCTGCTCGAGGCCAAAGATGACACCGAGTGACTTCCGGCCCTGCCAGCTAGGTGAGAGCCTGGCAGCGGGATCTGCTCGGGGTCCAAACACATTCTGTTTCTCTATGCAGGCTAGATATGACAGTACTGGAGTGTTGAAGAAATTTATTATAACCAAAGTATCGCTTACATGCTTCAGGGGAAAAATGTTTTAAGTCCTAACCACTCCAGGTGAGACTTAGGGTCTCACCTTCTACGTTTTGGAGTCGATAGTCTCCCGACTTCAAAGCTTCCTTTATAATAAATGGTCCCTCCCAGCTGGGGTTGAGCTTCCCTATGGATGCCGACCTCCCTACTGCATCCACCTTCTTCAGCACCAAGTCTCCTTCCACAAACCGCTTGACTCTGACATGCTTGTCAATGTACTTGGCCATTCTTCTTTTCACCTCCTCCTGTCGGATAGCAGAAAGGTCCCTCTACTCTTCCACCATGTCAAGGGAGAGCCTCAGCTCCTCCTCGTTCTCTGCCCGCCATTCCTCTCTGCCTTCCTTGGCCGCAATGACTCGAGGCGTTTGGACTTCAAATTCCACCGGGAGCACTGCCTCGCACCCATGGGAGAGCTTGAAGGGGGTCTCTCCAGTAGCCGTGTTGGGGGTGGTTCTTAGGGCCCAAAGAACGGCGGGAAGCTGCTCCACCCAGCTCCCCTTCAAATTCTCCACTTTCTTCTTGAGGAGGTTGACGATGATCTTGTTTGCGGCCTCCACCTGCCCGTTTATCCTGGGGTGATGGACCGAGGTGAACCTGAGGTCGATTCCAAGCTGCTCGCAGAAGCTGGTGAATTCGGCGCTGGCGAACTGGGGCCCGTTGTCCGTGACGATGGCCTGGGGCAGCCCATGGCGGTAGATGATCTCCCCCCAAACAAAGTTCCTGATAACCTGGAAAGTCACCTTGGCCAGCGCCTTCACCTCCAACCATTTGGAGAAATAGTCAATCATTACTAGGAGGAACCTCCTCTGCCCGCTGGCCTGGGGGAACGGCCCAACCAAATCCATTCCCCAAATGGCGAAGTGCCAGGGGGCCGTGATAGTCTTGAGTCGCTGGGCCGGCTGTAGATGGAGGGGGGCAAACAGCTGGCACTTATGGCACCTCCTCGCGAACTCCGTGGCGTCTTGGCTTAGGGTGGGCCAGAAGTACCCCTGCCTGACTATTCTTCCTTACAGGGTCCGGCTCTCTGAGTGGCTCCCACACTCTCCGGAGTGGACTTCCTCCAAGATCCTCTGTACCTCCTCCTCGGCCACGCAACGGGCCAACATCCTCGAGAGTGTCTTCCTGTACAGCTGCCCGTCCTGGAGGAGGTAATACGCTGACTTGTGCCTTAGCTTCTTCTTATCTGCCCCCTCCGGATACTCTCCCATGGAGAGTAAAGTCACAACTGGGTCGATCCACGAAGTCTGTTGGTCAATTTCCATGAGCTCCCCCTCTTCGATGGAGGGGCGGAACAGGTCGGTGATGGTGCCCCCCACCCGGGGACCATGCTTTTCTAGTTGGTCGACTTGTTCATTTTCTTCCCTGGGCACGTGTCGGATGGAGAAGGTTTGGAAAGCGCCTATGACCCCCTTCACTTTGGCTAAGTATAATCGCAGGGTGGGCTCCCTTGCCTCGAACTCCCCGTTGATCTGAGAAGCTACCACCATGGAGTCGGTGAGGACCTCCATGTCCAACACCCCCAGCTCCCTGGCCAGGCGTAGCCCTGCTATCACGGCCTCGTACTCGGCCTAATTGTTCGTAATGGGGAAGTGCACCATCACCGTCTGCTCAATTCGAGTCCCTTGAGGGCTTTCTAGGATCACCCCCACTCCTAAGGAATGCCTCCCCGAGGCGCCGTCTACCTTCACCTTCCAAGGAGCCGGACGGGCGAGCTCTTTCTCCGCCACTTCCATCACATAGTCAGCCAAGAAGTCGGCCATCGCTTGAGCTTTGATCGAGAGCCGTGGAACGAATGAGACGTCGAACTCACTCAACTCCACCGACCACTTGGCTAGCCTGCCTGAATGCTCCACCCCCTCAAAGATGTTGCGGAGGGGATGGTCAGTTACCACTCGAATCGAGTGTGCCTGGAAGTAGGGTCGCAGGCTCCGGGCTGAGACAATCAGGGCGAAAGCCAGCTTTTCCAAAATCGGGTACCGGAGCTCGGCCTTCCTCAGGACCCGGCTCACGTAATAGATAGGGAGCTGCTTCTTCCCCTCTTCACGAACTAGGATGGAGCTCAAGGCCTCTGCCCCGACCCCGAGGTACAAAAATAGGTCTTCCCCCTCCTTCGGCCCTTGGAGTAGCGGAGCCTGAGTCAACTGCATCTTGAGGGCCTGGAACGCCTCCTCGCACTCCTTAGTTCATTCGAACTTCTGACCACCCCTCAGCATTTTGAAGAAGGGGGAGCACTTTTCTCCTGCTCGGGAGAGGAACCTACTCAGCCCTGCTAGCTTCCCCGTCAGCCGTTGTACCTCCTTAGCATTCTGTGGCGCCCCCAGCTCTAAGATAGCCTTGACCTTATCAGGATTCGGCTCGACCCCTGCGGGGGTGAGGAGGTGCCCCAAGAACTTTCCCTTGCTAGCCCCGAAGACATACTTTAGGGGATTTAACCGCATCTTGTACTTACGTAGGGTGGCAAAGGTCTCTTCCAGATCCAGGAGGTGGGAGTCCACATCCCGACTCTTGATCATGAGGTCATCCACATACACCTCCAAATTCCTCCCCTTCTGCTCCTTGAAGACCCTATCCATCATTTTCTGGTAGGTTACCCCTGCAGTCTGCAGCCCAAAGGGCATCATCCTGTAACAGTAGCATCCATCCCCCGTGATGAACGAGACATCCTTGATGTCCGGGGGGTGCATCCTGATTTGATGGTAACCTGAAAAAGCATCTAAAAAACTCATTACAGAAAAACCGACGGCTGAGTCAACCAGCGCGTCGATCCGAGGCAAAGGATAACAGTCCTTAGGACAAGCTTTATTAAGTAAGGAAAACTTGATACACATCCTCCACCGACCGTCTCCCTTTTTGACCATGACGACATTGGAGACCCAGCCGGGGTATTGGATCTCGGACACGAAGCCGGCCTTCAGGAGCTTTGCCACCTCCTCCCTGATGGGCTCCGCCAGCTTGTCCGCGATGGACCTCTTCTTCTGTTGAATGGGGCATGTTCCCGGGTCCAGGTTGAGGCGGTGGCAGGCCACATCCGCGTCAACCCCCGGCATCTCCGCGGCATTCCAAGCGAAGATGTCCACATTCTTCTGGATGCACTCCAGCATCCTGCCTTGGTCCTCCGGAGTCAGCCCCCCGCTGACGCGGATCTTCTCCATCCTGCCTCCACGGGTGAGCACCTCCAGCTCCACCACTTCTTCCGCAGCCTCTAGCCTGGACTGCTTTCCCCATTCTTCAGCATCCCCTTCCTACGGGACGGGGACCTCTACCTCCATCTCTTCCCCTACGGCCATCACTTCGGCCACCTCCTCCAGGTCTCCTCCTGCCGCCTCCTCCTCTGCGCAGCTCTTCATCTCCAGCTCCTCCCCTCTTGCTTCCTGCTCAGCCTCCTCCATCCTTCGCGCCATCTCCTCGGCTCCCTCCTACCAGGAGATGGTGTTCACCGCAGTGACATAACACTCTCGTGCCACCTTTGGGTCCCCCCTGACCCTAACTGGACCCCCTCAGCGTTGAACTTCAAGCACTGATGGAAAGATGAGGGGACGCAGCGGAAGGCGCTGATAAGGGGCCTCCCGAAGATGGCGCTGTAGCTGCTGGGGGCGTCTACAATGACGAACCTGTAGTTTCTGGACTGCCCTCCCAAGGTAACGTGGAGGCCTACTCCTCCCTCCACTTCCTTCCGCTCTCCTGAAAACCTGAACAAGGGTCCATCCGAGGCCAGCACCCTCTTTGCCTCCACCTTCATCGCGTCAAACGCCTTTTTGAAGACGACATTGACGGAACTCCCGTTGTCCATGAGGATCCGAGAGACGGTAAAATTCTCGATGGCTGCCTTGATGACCAGCGCATCACAGAATGGATCCTCGTGATCTGGCATGTCGCTCCTGGAGAAGGTGATCCTCTCCTCCGGAGGTGGGGTCTGGGAAGTGGAGGCAACGCTCCGGCGGTACATGGTGTGGAGACTCGCCTTGCGGGAAGCCTCGACCCCCACTCCCCCGTGGATCACTCTGATCCCTCCTCGGATTCCAACATCCACCCGGTCTTCGCAACGATCCTCCTCCGCCCAAGGCAGGACCTCCTCAATCCTCACTTCTTGTCGCCCCTGCTGCTGCTGCTGCTCCATATTCCCTCTCATCTCAAGAAATTCCGGGCACGTGGCTGTCGCGTGCCCCTCCTCCTGATGGAAGTCGTAATAGGGCAACTCCACCCTCACTTCTCTCCTCCTCCTCCTCATCATTCCCCTCCACGCCCCCAAGACTATACTTATTGCCTCCTCTTGATCGGGAAGCTGGGTCCTTTGGGCCTGCCTCCAGCCTGGAGGGTGGAACTGATCTTGCCTCCCCTGGTAGTGATCCCTTCCGTGGTATCCCCTCTATGGCCCCTGCCCTTGCCACTCAGTTCTCCAGCCCAGTCAACGGTCGGGCTCCTGACGCCCCCACCTCGGCTGCTGCTGCCACTGGAGCTGCCTTTGCTCCCTCTGCTAAGGCTCCCCTCTTCTCTCCTCCTGTCCTCTCCCTCCTCTCATCTCCTTCTCTTCCTCCGTGGCCCACTTGGCTAGCTACCTTGCAAACTCCGGGTTCGATGCCTCCCCGTCAACTTCTCTTGCCTCTCTCTCCATCAGCTCCTCATAGGAGAGGGGGGAACTCTCTTGAGCTCCATCCGGTAGAACCCCTGCTGCAGGCCCAGGGTAAAGGCTGTCATCAGAATATGGCCTGACATCTCCTGGACCTGAGTAACCTCCTCCTGGAACCTGTCCACGTAGCTTCCCAACATCTCGTTCACCCCCTGTTTGATGTGGAACAGGGACTCGGACTCCTTTTTCCTCTTCTTCGAGGTAGTGAACATCAGCATGAACCCCCGGCGCAGGTCTTCGAAGCAGTAGATGGAGCTGACCGGCAGCTGATGGAACCACTCCCTTGCCTTCTCCCTGAGGGTGATAGAGAAGAGTCGGCACTTGAACCCGTCCGACATCTGTCGGATGGAGACTACATCCTCAAACCATTACACATGCTGGACTGGGTCTCCCTTCCCGGCATAGTACGACATCTCAGGTTCCCTGAACCCATCTGGAACTGGAGCTGAGGAGACCAGCTCGCTAAAAGGACTGCCCCCCCCCCCCCCCCACTGGGAGAGCCAACGAGTCTCGCGAGCCCAGTTCGCCGAACTAGCCTCGGCCTGCCGAGCCGGCGAAGAGTTCTCGCCCGGGAAGCTCGCACCCCCGGCCTTCCTCGGCAACCTCCTTCCCAGCTCGCCTGTCGGGAGCGTCCTTGCCCAAAGAGGGGGAGGCCGCGATCTGGACTACCGGAGTCGAGCACTCGGCCCGCGTGCCGAGTGCGAACTTGACGAGGCTCAGCACCTCGTTCCTGAAATCTTCCAACATCCCCACAGTGGCGAGAGGCGGGGGGGGGCGGCGAGTTCGGCCTGTCAGATCCCTGTCCTCCCGTCATCGAGCTCACTGAAGCTTTTTCGCACTGACCACACTCCATGCTCACCGCACCAAAAATGTTGAAACCGAAATTCGATCTCCTGTGGAGCTCGACCCTTGGGGAAGGGGTGGTCTCGCACCTACTTCACTCCTGCAAGCAAAACGACAGGGAAAACAAAGAGAAACCGACCCAAGGGGCTCGGCGGGGAGGACCCACCACACACCCGGAAGACTAGAGAATACTTCCCCTCCTTAGCCACAGACCGAGCTAAGGCTACCTCAGGAAGCACTACTAAATCTGGGGACCAAGAGAATATTTCTGCGCCCCCTGAGGTGCCCCCCTTGGGTTTTATTTATAGTTTTTAGAATCTGAACTGCCAATAACCAAAAGAACTGACCTGAAATTACCAAAAAGCCCTTGGTCGGGTCTGCCAACAGCCAAACTCTGCTGTTTTGAACAGCTATGTGCAGTCCGGCCTGGTCTGCCAACAGCGTGGCTTCGCTGTTCTGAGAAGCTATTCGCACCCATGGGGAGGGCATCCATGTAATTCCTCATTGGGGCTTCTACTGGGCCCCATCCATGGATGAGGAGGTCGGCTCGCCACTAATCCCTCCCCGCGAGAGGCGGGCGTGATCTGGCCCTAGCGGCTCACCTAACCTTCCTGGGCGAGCGCGAGCCGGGTCATCGCGACTCCCCGAAATTCTGCTGAGGTGGATAGGCGCCCAAGTCGCGGATAGGGAGCGAGCTGGCGGCCATGGTGACCATTAGAACGGCTCGCAGATCGCGGGTCGCAGATTGCGAGTCGAGCGGGCTGATGGCCAGGAGTCGTCTCGCCTGACTTGCTCGATTGAACTGAGCGGGAGCGGACCAGCCTCTTGCCGCATGTCCGCTTGTTGCTTGGGTGTGGGTCGTTGTCCTGGCAGGATCCGCTCGGCGAACACGGGGTTGTACACTATATCATGCACATCATGTTTTAGAACTCTAAATCACTATATTTAAATACAGTACAAACTACTTCGATATCATCACTATAAATTTAGTGTAATGCATGCCTTGTGTTTTTTTTGGATGCTAGACTCATGTAGGATGTCTAACATGTTTACTATAGTATTTTCCGCTGCGTTTAACTACTTTTCTTCGGGTGAACTCGTGAGCCACTAAGCCGAGGGATACGGCTAATTGTCTAACTTAAAATAAACTTCTTCAATAAAACATTTAAATCATATTTTTAGTTTTGAGTCGGAGTGTTGCCTGAGCGTCTGCAGTTATCCCTGCTGACGTGGCATCTTGACGCGCATTTTCTCTTACTCTGATATTTCGTCGTTGTGGTGAAAATGCGGGTTGTGACATGCGCGCCTCTCTCTCTCTTCAAAACTTTAAAACTATATAAATAGGGCTTAAGGCATTTGGTTTTCACACGATTCGTCAAGACCTCTCAAAACTGATTCAACTTCTGATAGAGAAACTTCGTCATCGATTCATCTTCATCAGTGCAAGACTTCTTCATCGAATTCGTCAAGGGCAGCCCTCACCGACCTCGTCTCTAGTAGTCTCGTAGTTTGTCTTCAGAAATCCTCGTTCTTTCGTGCTAGTTTCAGTTTGATTTTCAGTGATGGCTCCAAGAGGCAGTGGAAATCTTCAAGTCGGTGGTGAACGTGTACGTACAGGATTTGTTGCAGCCTCAGATGAATTCTGGAATGTGATTTTGAGTCTTGAGACAGCATGGTTGACATTCATTCTAGAATGCCCTTGTCGAGTTCTTAACCGAGATATCCAAGAGTTCTATCAAAATGCAAAGCTCGGGCGAGAAGGAACTGTAGTCAAGAGCAAAGTCAGGAATAATTTTATGAAGGTGAAGGCAAGTTCTCTGAACCAATACTTGGTTCTATCTTCTGTTGTTGAGGAAGATCTGCTTGAGGAGACAGACTTGTGTATAGCACTTCTCTTCTCTGGCCTACCTAGTAGAACTACCTTCATCAGAAGGAAAGGGATGAACGAGGAAGGGAATCTACTAACAGATATTTTTGTAAAGGTCCTTTTGTGCATGGTTGGATCACATGATTACATTTCTGGTGAGATGTTCAAACTCCTCACAGCTGTGATTTGTAGGAATAGGAATGACTGGGGAAGAGTCCTTTTTGAGAAGATAAAGGAATGTTTGAATACACCAAATTTAGGGAGGATACTCACTCTGTATCTGAATCAAATGGACATGAATCGGTTTGATATGTCTTCAGGTATATCAATTCATCACATGAAGAAGATTGACTCCTCCATTTTCAACAGGTGGGAGAGGAGAATTACAAGTAACTATACAGACTACATAGATTGCAGAGACAGTGACTACAGAGATAGTGGTTGAAGATACAATTGTTCTTATTGCTGAGACAGATGTTGTTGATGTTGTTGATAATGATGCTGAGTTTGATGGTGATGTTGAGGAAAATGATGATGTTGATGATGAACTTGCTCCTACTGCTGATTTGGTGGTCAATTTCTTGAAAGATCTTCTAGCTATGGCTGAGGGGGAGCTGAACCAGCCATCTAATTCTCTTTAAGACGCGAGAAAAGGATTTCTCAGATCCCAGGTGGGCTTCCAGTTGAGGGGGAGAACATCCTTGAGATTTTTGATGAGGAAGGAGAAGTAGAGGTGCTTCCTCCTATCCTAGAGGTTGAAGATCCCTCTCTCCTGTTGAAAGCGCATGTCTCTTTGGTGGCACACTGTCCTAGTGACTCTGAGAATATTACAGAACTCCCTTCACCGCCAAGACCTCAAGCTAAAGATATTCCCAGTACCAGTTCTGATAATTCTATGCTAAAATCTATAGAAGCAATGCTTTCAAGCAGAGAGCATTCCCTAAATAAAGTTCTTAACAAGGTAGAAGAGGTTGAAAGAGATATGAATAATGAACTTGCTGAAGTCAAGGTTAGTTTTGAGAAGTTGGAATCCAACCTGGATAATGGCAAAGCAATTTGCACACAATGATAAGACTTAACAGCAATCTTGAGGAGACAAGGCATGTACATGACACAGTAAAGAAAATTATTGATGCACAAAATAACGAGGTGAACCACTTTGATGATCAAATGGCCTATACCAGAACTGCAATTATTAATGTCGTCACTGAAGAAGTCGAAAAGGAGGAGAGTAAACTTCAAAACAAAGTGAATGCTCGCGAAGTTGCTATGCATCAATAGATACGTAGTGTAAACTCATAATGCGATGAAAACTTCAAGTGGTTGCATGGAGAATTCTTTCGTGCTCAGGTAAATGCTGAAGCCAAAATGCCAGAATAAGTATATGATGATGTTCAACCTCCTCAAGACTACACTCAGTACTAGGCAGATACTCAGGAATGGACAGATAATCAAGATTGGACAAAGACTGTTGAAACTGTTGTTGCTGAAGCTGAAGATATGGAGAAGGCCCCCTGCTTACAGGTCTGACTCAAATCGGGAACCTGTTGAAGTATGGAGCCCAATTTTAAAAGGGATTATACTGGACACTTTCACATTAGTAGACTTGGCCAATGAAGATAGATGGTTGCACTGCAGCAGGGAAGAATGCAAAAGCATGATGTGGCTAATGCAAGGAGTATACACTTCAGGAAGTACATGAGAGATGATCTAAATGCTCCTCCTCCACCGAAATATTTTCCAAAGCCAAAAGCATACTTTGTCAGGCAATATAAGAAGACTAAGGGAAAGACTGCTTAAGTTTCTTATTCTATGTTTATGATTGTGTGTGAATTCTGGAATGCCATTAAGAACTGTTTATATAACATTATTATTTTGTTGAGATTTCTACTAGTTTTACCATCTTTATATTTCCTTATATATCTTTATTTCAGATTATTTTATGTGCAATTTGCCTTAGTGTATAGGGTTCTGAATTCTTCAAATAGGGGGAGATTAGTGGGAATTGCTTCCATAATAACCCTAATTTGAAGGAATCCCCATGAACTAAGATGAATTGAGTTATATTTGGCATTGCTTTCAAGTTATGTACTTGCAGGACTAAATTGCCAAGTACACATCAATGTCAGATTATAATGGGTCATCAAACACAAGACTATGCAATGTAATCCCACATTGTGTAGGACATGTTGTTGACTCATGTGTAATCTTTCTATTGGGTTGTACTTCATTTTTAAGTGCATATAAATCAAGGGAAAAGAAGGTCGCTGAGTTCATGAAGAATTAGAAATTTTCTTAAGTAAAATTCGTCGAGTATACACGTGAAGTCTCGTGTCATTCATCGAGATGTCATGTGAATACTCGTGGAATTCGTCGAGTTTACTCGGGAAATTTCTAATAGTCTCTCAAAACTGTTTCAAAAATGTCTAAGTTAAATTCGTCGAGTATACACGTGAAATCTCGTGTCATTCGTCGAGATGTCACGTGAATACTCGTGGAATTCATCGAATATACTCAAGTGGTCCAGTGAATATTAACAAAAAAAAATTCTAAGTCAAATTCGTCGAGTGAACTCATGTAATTTCATGAATGCTCTCGTGTAATCTAAGTAATTCGTCGAGTGTTCTAGCTATTACTCGTGTCATTTCGATGAATGGACTTAATGTTTTCATGGTTCGATTTTTCCGACGGGTTTTATTTCAAATGATGGCATGTACAATGCACGTGGAAGCTTATTTTTGGAAGAAAATTTCTAGTCGTTGTAGATGGATTCCATATAAATATCAAGAATTCATTTCGACAAGAATTAACAACAAGAATCAAAAATTTTCTAGACCTGATTTTCAAGATCGTGAACTGCTGAAAAACTTCTTCTTCGATCTTCTATTCTCAGAAATGCAACCTGACGACCTAGAGTTCACGATCAGCGATTCTTCTCAAAGATAGATTCAACAATATCATTTATTTTCGATTTCTCAAAGGTGCTCTCGATCTAGTTGGATTTTAAGATTTCAGATCATGTTGAAAGGGCAACTAGATCTGATATACTCTATAGGGGGGTGAATAGAGTATATGGTGCTATAAAAACTTTTGCAAACTTTTACAACAATTGTTGTAATATGTGTGAGCAGGGAAGCAATAAAAAATCTAATCACAATACTAAGCTATGCAAAGACTAAGCACAGAAAAAATCTAGGCCAGAAACAAAAAGTAAACAAGCAGAACCAGAGGACACAAGGAAATATAGTGGTTCCCCAAACTTAGGTACATCCACTCTTCTACCACCCTAGGTAGGAATCCACTGCAGGATGAGTTGATCAGGTGTCCTGGGCACCAATGAGCTTTTGATAAGGTGCTCAAAAACCAAAGCAGATTTTTTGATCAGGTGTCTTGCCACCAATGAGCTTTTGACAAGGTGCTCAAAAACCAGATTCAAACTTTTGAAGGGAGTTTGAAAAACCCTTTACAGAATGGGGGTGAGAGAGTGATGGCAGTCTTCTCTTTCTCAAACAACTGAGAAGACTAAGTGGATTGATGTCAAAGCTCCCCCTGAATCCTTAAAATCTTCAGGAAGAAGAGCTTTGCTTGAGGGTGATAGGCCTTCAAATATTGAACTCCAGCAATGGATGATTTCAGCAATAGCTGAAATGTTGAGTGTCTGGAGTCTTGAAAATGATGTTGGCCTTGAACACTTTGAAAAATGAAGAGATCTGAAGATTTGAAAAAGCTTGATCTCCTTTTGATGAGTGTTCTTCAGAATTCTTTTTGACAGAAGATTTTGAATGAGTCTCAGTAATCTGTATTGTGTGTTCTCTTCTTGTTAATCTCTGTATATCATCTATATTGATTCAAAAACATTCTGTCTTTTATTCTCTGTTCCTGAATAGAATATCATTCTCTGTCAAGGATAGCCGTTGGTCTGCATTGATTGCATCCTTAATTGCATAATCTTTTCTAGAGGAAAGTCCACAGAATTATTCCTTGAAAAATCCCTTGAAACTTGGTCCAGAAATAAATGAAAACGGCTAGCAAATCTCTGAATTAATTGCATAATAACTCCTAACTGATTTGAATTTGAATTCTGGAAGTTATCTGAAATCGTCGAACTGAGCTCTGCTATCGTCGAGCTGAGGTCAGCGATCTGGAAAACTTAAGCAGCAAAATAATAGTCGATCTGAGCTCAAAGATCGTCGAACTGAGCTCAGAGATAAAGGTCCAATGCAGAGTCAAAACCGTCGAACTGAGCTCACCGATCGTCGAACTGAGTTCGACGATATTAAGAAGTTGAGCTCAGCGATCGTCGAATGGAGTTCGACGATCTGTTGAAGTTGAGCTAGACGATCGTCGATCGGAGTTCCACGATCGTCGTGCTGAGCTCGACGATCAGACTTAGTCTCCAGACAGAAAAACTTGGTCTTCAGGGCAGCTTCCAAGCCTAGACTTCTAACACTTAGACTCAATTCTAATTGACCTATTAAGCTATACAGAAGGTTAAATAAAGGTTCCTAGAGACATAGTGATCCTGACCCAAATTAGTAATAGGGTGTTCCAACAATCTCCCCCTATTTGGGTTAGGATAACTATTTACAGACTTTGGAAAATTCAAATAACAACATACAATCAGAAAAGCATAAAAACAACAGCTAGGCAGAAACATCACAGATATATATATATATATATATATATATATATATATATATATATATATATATATATATATATATATATATATATATATATATATATATATATGTGTGTGTGGCAACCAGATAGCAGTCAGAAAATCCAAAGAATGTCACCTTACAATGTTACTTCTTCTCTTTGCCTTTAACCATTTTGATTTCTCTGTTAGGGTTCAGGGCTTCTTTGTTGGATCTGGTGTCATCTGCTGCACCCAAGTAAGTTTGCTTTGAAGATCTGGGGACCACAGCAGCAGGATGCAATTCCATATATCTGTCTACATCAAAGAATTTGCTGGAAGCATATTTGTCTAGTTCCTTTTGTCTTTGCTCTGACATTGTAGAAATATTTGAAGTGTCTAAACCTTGCTCTCTGGCCTTCTTGATCTGATCTAGTGCAGCCAACTCCTTCATCCTAGCAGTCCAAGCAGATGGATTCTTTTCAGGGTCCTCAAATGGTACAGGTGGCTCATACCTGTTGGAAGAATTGTCTTGAGGAGGCCTGGCAGACACTGTCTCTTTGAGCTTGTAGGGGAAGGGACCAGAAGTAGTATCAGCAGGACTATGTCCTCCCCTGGAGTATGGGTGCTGCCTGGAATACCCTTTGGAATAAACTTGAAAATCTCTTTGAGTACCCCTGTATCCTCCTCTCCTAGAATAAGAACCCCTAGATTGGCTTTCCCTTTGATATGATCTGGCATGGGGTTGATAGGGAGCCTGGCTTCTAGCAGGGGCTTGTCTTGCAGAGCTGCCACCTGCACCTGCATCAGGAGGAGGTGGTGGAGGAGGATGAGGGTGCTGGAACTGGGAGGAGCCCTTCTCATACTTTCTCTTCTTCTTCATGGCCTTGAGCTGATTTTTAGAATATTGCATCCAATGTTCTGTAATTTGGCAGTTATGCAGAATATAATAAGGAATATCATTATTATCCTTGACTTTTGCAGGAGGAACCCTTTTCATTGCCTTGCTCCTAGCTTTCCTTTTCCTTGCAATAGTAGCAGCTGAATCATCAGAGTCTGTTTTGAATTCATCAGTCTCAGAACTCTGGTCATCATATATAGCATCTATCTTCTTCATAAGATCTTTCTTTAATTGATCAGAGGCAGAAGAGGCAGAAGCTGAACCAGCAGCAGCAGGGACAGCAGCAGAGACAGGAGCAGATACAGCAGCAGATACAGGAGGAGAAGCAGAAACAATAACAGCAACAGCAGAAGTGGTGACAGCAGCAGTAACATTATCAAACTCTGCAGCAGGCTCAAAAATAGTGGTCTCTGTCATCAGAAAATCCTTGTATATTGGCTCATCAGAAACAATTGGGATTTCAGCAGCAGTGAGAACATCTTCAGCAGCAGCATCAACAATTTCAGAAGCAAAGGCAGTCCTTTCTTCAACAGCAGCAGTAGCAGCAATCACTGAGTGTACAAAAGAAGAGATGATGTTGGGGTCACAGCCAGAGAAAGGCACCAGTGCCTTAGATAGGTCTTCTGAGGGCTGGACAGCATTAACCTCTGGGAGATGCCTGAAGAAGACAGGATCAAAGACAGAAAGCAAAGACTGTAGGTCTATTGCCAGAACTGCAGTAGGAGCCTGACATTCTGGAGGCACAGCAACAGTAGCAGAAGAGGCAGCAGACACAGAAATCTCAGCAGCAGCAGCAGCAGTATCATCAGCAGCAGGAGCAGAAGCAGCAGCAGCAACAGCCAGAAGGCTTGCTTCATATGGCATCTCCCCCTGCCTAGATGCAGATACATTTGTATCAAGGCACACTCCTGGAGGTGTTGCCTGAGGAAGGAGGGAGGAAAGCCTGGCAGAGAGAGCTGCCACTGACAGTTGTAGAGGAGCCAAAGAGGTCTCTAAGAGCAGAGAGAGCCTGGGGGCAATTAGCTCATACAACTTGTCAGCCAGGGCTGAGAGGTCTACATGCTCAACAACAGGAGCAGAGGTAGATGTAATAGGGAGTGCTGAGGATGCTAGAAGTGGAGGGCTGGAGAGTGGTGGTATGGATGGCTGAGGTGTTGGGATGGTGGATATGGAGGATAAGGGGATGGATATGGATGGGGTGAAAGTTGGTTGGTCAATGATATGGTGGAGGAGATATTGGAATGAGGTTGAGGAGGAGGGTAACTCTGGAGGAGATGAGGGGGAATCATCCATGTAGGAGTCATCCAGAAGGGTGAAGGATGGTATGGATGGAGAAGAAGTGACATCTGGTGGAGGGTATGAGAACAGAGGGTGGAAATGGTCTACTGGAGGTGATGAAATGGTTGCTGGAGATGGAATTGATGTTGGAGATGGGCTAGAGATGGTAATGGTGGATGGAGCTGGAATGATGGATGGAAGAGGTAGAGTTGGAATTGGAGGAGGAGAAGAGGCAGCAACAGCAGCAGCCAGGTCTTCTGCAGGAGCAGAGACCTGTGGGAGAGTGACTCTTTGAGTCCTGGTGCCTGAAGGAGCACTAGAGGAGGGCCTGCTTGGCTTGCTGATTTGCCTGTCCCACTTGCCAAAGAGGGCACAAGTGAGTCTCTTGGAGGCATTTATGTGCACTCCAGAGGAGACCAGCAAGGTAGGGCACCTGTTTTGCAGGAAGACTCCAAGAATCCTTCCAAAGTTAACAAAACTTTTGTTTATTTTCTTCTTGATTAGGTCAAAGAAGAGCTCTCCCCAGTTCAAACTTCTCTTATCCACCAGAGCTCCCATGAGGCAGAGCTGGTATCTGGATATAGTATCATGTGCAGAGTGCTTTGCCAGCAGCACTTTTCCTACAACATCTGCTAGGAATCTGTACTCAACAGACAAGTTCCTCTTGAATAACTTGCTAGGGTTTCCCTCTGGATGACCCATCCTGGCAAGCATGTCAGAAAACTCCTCTCCAGATAACTCAGCAGTATCATCTCCATTCCTTAGTCCAAAAACCTCTGTTAAAATGGTGGGGGTCAGAGGTACCTGAGTTCCAGCAATAGACCCAACTATTGTGGAGTTGTCTTGGTTATGAGCAGTGTAAACCCATTCCTTGATTTCATCTGAGGCCAGCTTTATCCTGGTGGTCATGAGGGCAGACAGATTCTGATCCTTGAATAAATCCAGTATATCTTGGAAGATTTGATCAGTGGTGTTGAAAGATTCCATATCAATGTCGAATCCAGCATCGAACTTCATGGCGGCTAGAACTGCAACTGACACAGCCATTGTACCTGCAAAAATTCAACAAACAAAACGACCAAGCGTAGAACTGTTTGGAGGGAAAGAAAATCCTTGGAGAGAAATCGAAAGCGCAAGAGAGAACGACGGCGAAAAATGAGTTTTATATTAGGGTTCGACGCAGAATTGGAAAGATCGTTGAACTCAGTTCGACGATCGAGGCTTCTAAAGGAATCTGAAGAGACTCCAACATCGTCGATCTCCGTTCGACGATCTTGGAAAGCGTCGAGCTCCGTTCGACGATCGTTCAGTGAACATAATCGTCGAGCGCCGTTCGACGATCATTGACCGGAAGAGATAGTTCATACTATCTGAGAGGCGCTGAACTCAGTTCAACGATTCTGGAAATCGTCGATCTCCGTTCGACGATCTTAGGGGAAATCATCGAGCGCCGTTCAGAGATCAGAAAAATTCTAGACACTAAGAAAAATCAGAATTTTTGCCTAGTCTTGGTCAATTTTTAGCTGTCAAAATCTTGGATATTATTTAAGACTTCCTCCATCTAACATTCCTAACTGATTTAGGAAGAAGGTGTGTTTCTTTTCATCCAAAGGCTTGGTGAAAATATCTCCCCTTTGTAAATCAGTTGGGATATATTGTAATTCAATTTTGTGTTTTTCAACATTATCCCTTAAGAAATGATGCCTTATCTCTATGTGTTTTGTCCTACTATGGAGGACTGGATTTTGAGCTATAGAAATAGCACTTGTATTGTCACAAAAGATTTTAGACTTCTCTAAGTTGTAGCCATAGTCTAGGAGTTGGTTTTGAATCCACAGTATTTGTGAACAACAACTGCCTGCAGCCATATAATCAGCTTCAGCAGTTGAAGTTGACACAGATGTTTGTTTCTTGCAAAACCAAGAGACAAGTCTGTCACCAAGGAACTGACAAGTTCCACTGGTGCTTTTCCTGTCAATTCTGCATCCAGCATAATCAGCATCTGAGAATCCAGTTAAATCAAATGCTGAATCTTTTGGATACCAGAGACCTAGATTTGGACAACTTTTAACATACCTGAGAATCCTCTTTACTAAAGTGAGGTGTGACTCTCTAGGGCTTACTTGGAACCTAGCACATATACATGTAGCAAACATTATATCTGGTCTACTAGCTGTAAGGTACAGTAAAGAGCCAATCATTGCTCTATATGTGGTCTGATCAACAGGTTTCCCATGTTCATCAGCATCCAATACAGCATTGATAGGCATGGGTGTTCTCATACAAGATGCCTCAGACATACCAAATTTCTCAACCAACTCATTTGCATATTTGGTTTGAGAAATGAAGATGCCTTCAGCATGTTGCTTGACTTGCAATCCTAGGAAGAAGGATAGCTCACCCATGCTACTCATCTCAAATTTAGAATGCATTAGGTTAGAAAACCTTCTACACAATTTTGAGTCAGTAGAACCAAAAATGATATCGTCTACATAAATTTGTACTAGTAGGGTATGGGACTTATGGGTTCTAATAAAAAGAGTTTGGTCTACTCTACCCCTTATAAAACCATTTTCCAAGAGAAAGCATGCTAAGGTCTCATACCATGCTCTAGGAGCTTGCTTGAGACCATATAATGCTTTATTTAATCTAAAAACATAATCAGGATAAGTTGGAGAGATAAAACCTGGAGGTTGTATGACATAAACTTCCTCTTTGATGTCTCCATTTAAGAAAGCACTTTTGACATCCATCTGATAAACCTTGAAGCCTTTGTGAGCTGCATAAGCTAAAAATATCCTGATGGCTTCTAATCTTGCAACAGGTGCAAAGGTCTGGTCGTAGTCAATTCCTTCTTCTTGAGAGTATCCCTGGGAAACTAGCCTTGCCTTGTTCCTTATAATTACTCCTTGATCATCCAGTTTATTTCTGAATACCCATTTTGTTCCAACAATGGAATGATCCTTAGGCTTTGGCACTAGTTCCCATACTTTGTTCCTCTCAAATTGATGCAACTCCTCTTGCATTGCAATGATCCAGTGTGGATCTTGCTCTGCATCTTGAATGGACTGAGGTTCAATTTGAGAAAGGAAGCAGGTATGCAACAGGTTTTGGTTGACCTGATTTCTGGTTTGCACACCAGCTGAGAGTTCTCCAATTATTTGGGTAATTGGATGGTCTCTTGATGTTACTAATTCAACAGGGGGTGTTGATTGTTCACCAACCTGTATTGTTGTTTCCTCTTGTGGTACAACAACTGGCTCTTCAAGTGGTGCTTCAATATGTTGAGCATTCCCTTCATCTTCACTGCTTTCATCCTCTTGAGCAACCTGTAACTTGTTCATATCTTCAGCTAGAGAATGTTCCTGCAAAGGTTCTATGGTAGAAGAAATCTTCTGCTTGAAAGACATGTTAGTTTCATCAAAAGAAACATGAACAGATTCCTCAATTTTCAAAGATGACTTATTATAGACCCTATAGGCCTTGCTGATCATGGAGTATCCCAGAAACACTCCTTCATCAGCTTTGGCTTGAAATTTTGCTAAATATTTCTTGTCATTATTGTGAATATAGCAGATACAACCAAAAATTCTAAAATAGTCAATTTTAGGTTTCTTCCCTTTGAGTAATTCATAGGGAGTCTTTCCCTTTAGTTTATGTATCAGACTTCTGTTCAGCACATAGTTGGAGGTGTTCACTGCCTCTGCCCAAAAGGATAGAGGTAGATGAGCATCTGACAACAATGTAGTGACAGATTCAATAAGGGTTCTATTTTTCCTTTCAGCTACCCCATTTTGTTGAGGAGTTCTTGGAGCTGAGAAAGTATGCCTGATCCCTTCACTCTGACAGAACTCTTGCATAAGAAGAGAATCAAACTCTGTCCCATGATCACTTCTGATCAGGGCAATGTGAGTATTGAACTCAATCTGTATACATTTGAGAAACTCTGTCAGACACTTAAAGTTATCAGACTTCTTCCTTAGAAAGAACACCCAAGTGAATCTAGAGAAGTTATCTACAACTACTAAAGTGTAGGATTTCCCTCCTAGGCTTTGTACTGTGATGGGTCCAAATAGATCCATGTGTAACAGATACAATATCCTAGGTGAATCACTCTTATTAAGTGACTTAAAACTATTTTTAGTTTGCTTGCCTAATTGACAGGCCTTGCAGAGTCCTTCCTTCTTGTAGGGGCCAGAAGGTAGTCCTCTAACAAGGTTGTCCTTGGATAGCCTAGCAATAGTTCTAAGGTTTAGGTGTCCTAGTCTCTTATGCCATAAAACATTTGTTCTACAGACTGAATTAAACAGGCAAATATCTATATCAGTTGAAAGAAAATCTACTAAATAGATGTTACCTTTCCTTTTACCTGTCAATACAGTTGTGTTGTCCTCTGACTTGATTTTGCATAAGGTTTTGCTGAAGGTCACCTGGTAGCCTTCATCACACAGCTGACTGATGCTGATTAGGTTATGCTTCAGTCCTTCCACATATGCTACCTTATTGAAGGTTACTGAACCAATCTGGACTGCACCATATCCTTTAGTCTGTCCAAAGTTGGAATCACCAAAGATAACTTTGGGTCCAAGCTTGGCTCTAAAGGAAGTGAGGTTGTCCTTGTTCCCTATCATGTGCTTAGAGCACCCACTATCCAAATACCATTACTGGTAAGATGTTGGATAGGTCTTCTCCTGCACATAAAGCAATTCACTTGTTTTTGACCCAGTTTACCTTGGGCCTAGGTTGATAACCTCTAAATTCTGAAATGAAAGACATCCCAGGTTGACTCTTATATCCTTCAGGATGATATCTCCTTGGAGGTATAATCCATTCAGTATAAGGGTTAAAGGTTTGGGATGAAGAACCCTTAGGATTCAATTTTGATTTGCCTTTAAACAAGTTTCCAGAGTTCTGACCTCTGTTCGACGATCTTGGAGCTGAGTTCGACGATCTTGGGTCAGATCGTCGAGCTCCGTTCGACGGTCGACTATGGGTGAGGTCAGGTATATGAGATCGTCGACCTGCGTTCGACGACTCTGGCTGAGATCGTCGATCTGCGTTCGATGATTTTTGCTGAGATCGTCGAGCTGCGTTCGGCGATCGTCGATCTTCATTCGGCGATCGTCGAGCTACGTTCGATGATTTCTGCTGGGTCTTAAATTTCTGAGGCAGATCAGAATTTTTCCTGGCAACCTCTACAACTCCCTTTCCCTTGTTAGAAATAAACTTGATGGGAGTTGTTAGGACTATAGGTTGGCTGGATGAGGCACCCAAGCCGAGTGTACTGTTGAATCTAGAGTTCACTGTGCTTGTGATGTCCATCAGCTTGATGCTTCTCCCATTAAGGGATTCTTCAAGCTTCTTGGCCTCAGAGAGCTCACTTTTCAGTGTAGCTATATGTTCCCTACAGTTCTCCAACTCCTGAGAGAGTTTGAGGTTTTCTGACTTTAAACCATTGTGTTCAGATAATTGACTTCTGAGAGAGATGATCTCTTTCTCAGACTTTAGCAGGTCTAAACACAGTGCTTTAAATTCAGATTTAAAATCTTCTAAAGTAAAATCAAAAGAACTAATTACCTGATCTTCTTCAGGTTGGGTTTCTGAGTCTGACTCTGACTCTTCATCCTCTGAATTGTGCTGTGAGGCATTAATTGCCATCATGCAGAATTCCTTTTCTTCTGCATCATCCTCATCATCACTTGAGCTAGAAGAGGCTTCTGACTCCTCTTCTGTCTCACTCCAGGATTCAGCAACAAACCCTTTTCTTGTATGCTTATGTTTGCTTGAAGAAGGTTTGCCACTTCCATTCCTTTTGGAGTCTTTCTCCTTTCTTCTTTCTCTTCTGTCCCTTCTGTCCTTGTTCTTGTTCTCTGGACAGTCAGGAACTATGTGCCCTGGTTTCCTGCAACCAAAGCAGATAATATCCTTATTGTTGCTAATGGACTTGTCATACCTTGGCTTCTCCTGCTCCTTGTATGATCTTCTTCTGAAGTCCTTTCTGGCCATCTTGTAGAATCTTTTGGCCAACAAGCTGAGTAGTTCATCATTGCCTGTGCTCTTATCTTCAGGCAGATCCTCAGTTGCCTTGAAGGCTATGGTTTTCTCTTTCCTTGTGGCTGGTGAAGCAGCCTTCTGTTCTTCCTCTCTATTCTTGATAAGTAGCTCATAAGATTTGAGCTTACCCAACAAGGCTTCAGTGGTGATTTCATTTAGACTTCTGGCATCTTTAATTGGCCAGATTCTTGAATCCCAAGTGCTGGGGAAGCACATTAGGATCTTGTCATTAAGTTCTGTCAGAGAAATCTCTTTGTCCAATGTCCTTAGTTCACTGACAATTAGACTCAGTCTGTTGTACATGTCTCCCACTGACTCAGTCTCTCCCTTCTTGAAGTTCTCATATTGGGAGATGAGATGGGATCTTCTGTCCTTTCTCTCATCAGCTGAGCCTGAGACTATTTCTGAAAGTCTATCCCAAATTTCCTTGGCTGAAGTACATTCAGCTACCTTTTGAAAAATGTTATCTGACATTGTCTGGGCTAGAATGTTCATAGCCTTGGCATCAGCTACTTTCCACTTTTTGATGTCAGCATCTGTTCCTGATGGAGGTGGAACAGCATTTGTACTTGTGCTCTCTGGGGGTCTTGGACACACTGTCAAAACATAATTAAATATATCTTCATCAATAGAATTCATGTAAAGTCTAATCCTTGCTTTCCAAAGTGCAAACTTTGACAGATTGCACACTGGAGGTCTGGTGCTAGCATAATCTTTGTTTTGGGCCATGATTTGTGCACACACAATCTAATAATAAAATACAAAAGAAAACAGATCTAGTTTGGGATCTTTGGGTTCAGGTGTTAGCCTGTACAACCAATCAGGTATGGTATGTTTAACCAACCTGGCTCTGATACCAATTGAAAGGGCAACTAGATCTGATATACTCTAGAGGGGGGTGAATAGAGTATATGGTGCTATAAAAACTTTTGCAAACTTTTACAACAATTGTTGTAATATGTGTGAGCAGGGAAGCAATAAAAAATCTAATCACAATACTAAGCTATGCAAAGACTAAGCACAGAAAAAATCTAGGCCAGAAACAAAAAGTAAACAAGCAGAACCAGAGGACACAAGGAAATATAGTGGTTCCCCAAACTTGGGTACATCCACTCTTCTACCACCCTAGGTAGGAATCCACTGCAGGATGAGTTGATCAGGTGTCCTGGGTACCAATGAGCTTTTGATAAGGTGCTCAAAAACCAAAGCAGATTTTTTGATCAGGTGTCTTGCCACCAATGAGCTTTTGACAAGGTGCTCAAAAACCAGATTCAAACTTTTGAAGGGAGTTTGAAAAACCCTTTACAGAATGGGGGTGAGAGAGTGATGGCAGTCTTCTCTTTCTCAAACAACTGAGAAGACTAAGTGGATTGATGTCAAAGCTCCCCCTGAATCCTTGAAATCTTCAGGAAGAAGAGCTTTGCTTGAGGGTGATAGGCCTTCAAATATTGAACTCCAGCAATGGATGATTTCAGCAATAGCTGAAATGTTGAGTGTCTGGAGTCTTGAAAATGATGTTGGCCTTGAACACTTTGAAAGATGAAGAGATCTGAAGATTTGAAAAAGCTTGATCTCCTTTTGATGAGTGTTCTTCAGAATTCTTTTTGATAGAAGATTTTGAATGAGTCTCAGTAATCTGTATTGTGTGTTCTCTTCTTGTTAATCTCTGTATATCATCTATATTGATTCAAAAACATTCTGTCGTTTATTCTCTATTCCTGAATAGAATATCATTCTCTGTCAAGGATAGCCGTTGGTCTGCATTGATTGCATCCTTAATTGCATAATCTCTTCGAGAGGAAAGTCCACAGAATTATTCCTTGAAAAATCTCTTGAAACTTGGTCCAGAAATAAATGAAAACGGCTAGCAAATCTCTGAATTAATTGCATAATAACTCCTAACTGATTTGAATTTGAATTCTGGAAGTTATCTGAAATCGTCGAACTGAGCTCTGCTATCGTCGAGCTGAGCTCAGCGATCTGGAAAACTTAAGCAGCAAAATAATCGTCGATCTGAGCTCAAAGATCGTCGAACTGAGCTCAGAGATAAAGATCCAATGCAGAGTCAAAACCGTCGAACTGAGCTCACCGATCGTCGAACTGAGTTCGACAATATTAAGAAGTTGAGCTCAGCGATCGTCGAATGGAGTTCGACGATCTGTCGAAGTTGAGCTAGACGATCGTCGATCGGAGTTCGACGAATCGTCGTGCTGAGCTCGACGATCAGACTTAGTCTCCAGACAGAAAAACTTGGTCTTCAGGGCAGCTTCCAAGCCTAGACTTCTAACCCTTAGACTCAATTCTAATTGACCTATTAAGCTATACAGAAGGTCAAATAAAGGTTCCTAGAGACATAGTGATCCTGACCCAAATTAGTAATAGGGTGTTCCAACACATGTTTTTAAAGATTTCAAGTCTTCTCCTTCAATTTCATTTTAAGAACTAATCTCCAAGAAGGAAGAAGATTGAATCCATTCAGATCTGAAGAAGAATATTGTTTTCAATCTAGAGAATTGTAAAAACTACTTTTCTTATTATAGGAAGTTTCCACTTCTGATTTTGTATATCCGTGTTTTGGATCAAGTGGTAGGAGAGGTTGTTCTCCGAGTGTAGGAGTGTTGTTCTCCGAGTTGTAGGAGCGTTGTCTCCGAGTTGTAGGAGTTAAGGCTCTGAGGTGTAAGATTTGTATAATCTGAGTTTTAGTGAAGTAGATGAGTCTAGCTCGAAGTGCTAGATAGGCGAGACGGTACAATTGACGTACCCATTCTGGGGAACCATTATAAATCCTTGCGTGCTTCTGTGTGATTGTTTCTTATTGAGTACATTGGTCTCAATGTACTTGTTTTGAAGAAGTCTTCTCAGCTCAATTATATACATATTGTTGTATTTGATGGATGTTAAGTTCATGTGTGGAGGTAAATAAAGCTAAGTGCAAAGTGTCGAGAGTGAAGAGAAGCTGTGTCGACACTAAGGACAACTGTGTCGACACACTGTGTCGAGACAAGGAGAAGTTGTGTCGACACTAAGGACAACTGTGTCGACATACTGTGTCGAGACTAAAGACAACTGTGTCGACACACAGAACTAGTGTCGATACACTGTGTCGAGACTAAAGACAACTGTGTCGACACTCAGGACTAGTGTCAACACACTGTGTCGAGACTGAACACCACTGTGTCGACATACAGGACTTGCCTCGACACACTTTATTCAAGTTGTGTTGAGACTGAAGACAACTATGTCGACACACAGGACTTGTGTCGACACACTCGATTCATGCTGTGTTGAGACTGAAGACAACTGTGTCGACACACAAGACTTCTATCAACACACAATACTTCTGTCGACACAATCTATTCAAGTTGTGTCGAGACTGAAGATAGTTGTGTCGAGAGTTAAGACAACTGTGTCGACACCACTACAAGAGCAGTGTCGACACCCAGGACTTGTGTCGACACATTTAACAATCAAGGTTCAACATTTCAGCAGACATGTTTCCTAAGTACAGAAATCAAGACAGAGGTACTGCAACTGTAAGAACTGTCAGATGTCAGTTATTAACCGGATCATCTGGTTACTCCTATCAGAGCCTATTTAAATGAATATGTCTTCAATTAAATCAACCGATCAATTAAGGAAAAAGGGAACAAGCAGCACAATTTTGTGAAGACAAAAGTCTGAAGCATCTGCTATAATTTAGAAGGTGGAGAGAAGTCTGGTCAAGAATCATCTTCAACATCTCTCCAGTCTAGATCAACCCTAATTTCTACTTCAAGAAGCTTTGAAAAGCTAAGAAGGGTTGATCAGATCTATCTTGACAAAGATCAAAGGAAGAACATTCATCAAGATCAGATCAAGAAGCTGTTACTCAGATCTCTCTTGCTGGGTGATATTTTATAATTCAATTTTTCTTTTACCTACTCTCATTGTGTAAGATCTACTGTAGATCTGAGTGGAGGAGAACTATTATCATTTATTTTTGTAAGCCTATGTTATAAAGGCTGATGTAGGGCTGGGATTGCCTGAGGTAGGAGAAGTTGAAAATTCTCTGAGGTGTAGGGCAAGTGTTGTATGAGAAATAGGAGTGTGGATTCATTCTGAGGTAGAGTTCTTAGGAAGAACTTGAGGTGTAGGATCTTAGTGATCTGAGTAGTAAGACTTGTAAATTCTAAGTTATAGGAGTCGCGTGGGCTCTGAGCTGTAAGATCTAAGGATCTGAGAAAAGGAAAGAGAAGGAGTTTGGTTGAATCTAGTTCATTGCTAGATATGCGAAGGGGGAAAGTGGATATATCCATAAATTGGAGAACCACTATAAATCTGTGTGCATTGTGCTATGTGTACTGAATTATTGTGTTGTGTTTATTTTGTAAATTGTTGTTAAGTATATCTTGATTATCTGACTGAATTAATCATATTAAAGAAAGTAGTTCTCTGATTATGAAAAAGGGGTGTCATAATTTAAATTGGACTTATTCACCCCTCTCTAGGTCATTTGCGATCCTAAAGTAAACATTTATAATTGGTATCAGAGGGAGGTTCTCTGAAAAAGGCTTAACAGCCTAGTGAGAATCCAAAGGATTACAGAGAAAGATATATCATGGCCCGGAGGGAAAACAATTCCATTAAGCTCATTATCTGCTCCAAAGAAAACTTTGGAATATGAAAAGAAAGAGTCAGATTATTCATGGAGGCAGCAGATCCAAGAATATACATCACAATGATTAAATGACCTTTCATTGTAATGGAAGTGTCATTTCTTGATGCAAACATCAAGACACCCAAGACTTACATGAAAAAGGATAAGGATGAAATCATTTTGGCCTCTATGGACAAGAGGGCTCAGAATATTATAGTAAGTGCAATAGATGATTCCACTTTTCAGAATCTAATTCATTGCAAGACAGCCAAAGAAATGTAGGAGTCTTTGATAGTTTACATGGAAGGAACTGAAGAGGTCAGAGATGATAGAAATCTTTGCTAAATCAACAGTATAAAGCCTTCAGACAAGATAAGAAAGATTCAGTGGCTGACTGTTTTGAAAAGTTCTTCAGAATTGTAAACAACCTGAGGACTTATGGCAGAAGTTTTACTAACTATGAACTTAATGACAAGTTATTGAGGTCCCTGAACAAGGAATGAGACATTAAGATCTATATCATAAGAGAAATGAGAAACTTAGCCAACATAGACTCCCAAGCCCTATTTGAAAAGTTGTTGTCTCATGAGTTACAGCTCAATCTCAAAAAGTCTGAAGAAGAATCAGCCAGAGCACACAATAGAGAAAATAATTTGGCTGTAAAGGCTGAGTCATCCAGAAAATTCAGAGAGAAGCCAACTCTCTTAAAAAAATTGGAAACTGCTTCTGAGTGTTCAGAATCATCCTCAATAGAAGGGGAACTAACTGAGGAGGAACTATCTTCCTTCTCTAGACAGTTCAAGAAGATGTTAAGGAGAAGAAAACTAGGCAGGTGAAAGGGTCAAGCTAGAGACTCTTCTCACAAGAAGATCAATCATCCAGAGAAACCCAGGAAGAAGAATTCTAGGGAAAGGTATGTCTCTTCTCAGAACAAATACATTAAAAATAATATAGTATGTTATTGTTGCAACAGAAAAGGGCATGTCATAGCCGATTGCCCAGCAAAAAGAAAGGAGAAAAAGTCAGAGAACTTGGAGGATGGACAACACAAGAAGGCTGACAAAAGCTTCTTGGCAAAAAGATAGTTGAAACTGTCTGATAGTGAGTCTGGTTCATCAGGATCAAAAGAGGAGGAGGCTCTCATGGCCCTGATGGATATTGAGGAAACTCAACTAGGAGAAAAAGATTAGGATTGTTCAGATATTGCTAAGGTAAAATCAATCTCTCATAGTTTAGCATCAGATTCTTTTTCTGCATCAGAAAATGAATCATGCACACACTCTTCTAATAGTAAAGAACATGATTCAAACATTGAAGCAGATTTTAACTCCCTTATAAATAGATATGGGAAGTTATTAAAGGCCTTGAGTGCAAGCAGACAGCTTACTAAGGATCAGGCCAGAAAATTAGAATCCTTGAGAGAAGTATCTTCTCAGTTGATAAGTGCCAACATAAAGTTGGACCTGCAAAAATTAAAACTTATAAAATTAACTAACAAGATAGATAGTCATGCAGAGGTGATAATAGAACAGGTCAGAACTGTCAAAGACCTGGAAGCAAAGCTTGCTTTGGAAATATAGCTTCTAACTCAATTCTCAAAACCTAAGTCAGTGCTACCTGTCATAGATACCTTTTCTGCACCATTTAGAAGTGGTGTAGGGTATGGTAAGAATAAAAAGTTTAATAAGAAGTCTGTACCCAAGGGTAAAACTCCAAGTGGTCCAGATAGGCAACCAGTCAAGTATCTGCCTTCTAACGGATGCTTGAGATCATGTGTTCCTAGACACATGATGTATGTGTTCTCTACCAGTAAGTTCAATAAAGAGCCTTGTTGGAAGGATCAGATATCAAAAGGCAATATAGGCCAAGAACCACCACAAAAGGTGATCAATCCAAGAAGCCAAGGAATTTTTGGAGCTGATCCCGGTGTATCTCACCTAAATCTGAAAGGTAAGGGTGTGAATTTTGCACCTCTACCTTGGAAATTGGATGACAATTCTATGTTGCACAAAAGAACAACTTCAAATGTGCAACCAAAGAAAAGATACAACCAATTTGAGTGTTCATGTTGTGGGAAGGTTGGGCATTTTGCCCTAGATTGTTGGTATAATCCAACAGCTCCTTCATATAAGTTTCAACCAGCTTTATTTAGAAAGACTGTTGTGTTTCACATAACAAAGCCTAACATGAACTAAGGCCCCAAAACTTATTGGGTGCCTAAGGTGAACAAATTTTTTGTTTGTAGGTGGAGCCAAGTACCACTAATAGGCCAGTATGGTACTTGAATAGTTGGTGTTCCACGCATATGACTGGATAAAAGAGTTTACTAAGAGATTATACTCTAGTTAAGAATGGACCAAAAGTCATCTTTGGAGGGTCAGAGGAAGAACTCACCAAGGGATATGGTAACATTTCTAATGGCCTAGTTACCATTACTAAAGTGACTTATATGGAAGGATTGAACCACAATCTGATAAGCATAAGTTAGCTTTGTGATATAGGATATGAAATTTTTTCCACAACGACAAGTGTTTGATAAGGAATTCAAGTGATCAAGAGATCAACTTGTCAGGTACTAGGAGTGGGAACATTTATTTTTTAAATTTCCTTAGTATTAATGAACAATCACATGTATTTCTTGTAAGTAGTGAGAAAGACACTTTGTGTGTACAGTGGCATAAGAGGCTGGCTCACTTAAACTACAAAGCTATGAGTAAACTATTCTCTATGGATTTAGTTAGAAATAGTCCACAACTAAAATGCTCCAAAGAAGGCTTATGTCCTACATGTCAAAAATGCACGCAAACAAAAGTCTCCTTTAAGTGCATTCAGTCCAAAGACACTGAGAGGTGTCTGTACTTACTTCATATGGATCTATTTGGTCCTATGCAAGTTCTTAGTTTAGGTATTAAGTCCTATACCTATGTGATTGTGTATGATCACTCTAGGTTTTCTTGGGCATTCTTCTTAAGGAGAAAGTCTGAGACACTAGACATCCTTGTTGACTTTGTCAAACAAATTCAGAATGATATGGGATGTTCTGTGGACAATCTTAGAAGTGACCATGGTACAGAATTTCAATCTGAAAGGATGACAAATTTATGTAAGGAACTAGGAATCTTTCGGGAGTTCTCCTCTCCAAGAACACCACAGCAAAATGGAGTTGCTGAGAGGAAAATTAGAACTCTTATTGAGGTAGCCAGAAAAATGATGAGTGATTCATCTCTCCCAGAATATTTTTGGGCTGAGGCTGTAAACACAGCATGCTATGTTCAAAATAGAGCATTGATCAACAAGTTTCACAACAAGACTCCCTATGAACTAATGAAAGGCAGAAAACCAAATCTGTCGTACTTTAAAATTTTTTGGTAGTAAGTGTTATGTTCTGGACAATGGGAAAATTTATCTAACCAAGTTCTCAGATAAATCCTATGAAGGATTGTTTGTAGGGTATAGTCTTCATAGCAAATCATATAGGATCTATAACTTGAAGCATCATGTTGTAGAAGAATCTATTAATGTAGTGTTTGATGAATCATCTGTTTTATGTAATAAGATCTCTAACAGCTCTAATCTAGGTGTTGTAGACTCTAGAATGGAAAAGCTAAAAATAAGTGACTCTCCTAACTTAGAGTTCAACATTAGAAACAATATAGAAATTCCCATAGAAGATACTACAACTGCTCAGGGGGAGGAAGAGAATCACTCTAATCCTCCTACAGTACTAGGTGATGATAGACACCTTCCAGTGGCAGTTAGACACCTTAGAGATCATCATATAGATCAAATAATAGGTGATGTCAGATTAGGAGTGACTACTAGAAGTAGACATCACAATGAGGTTCTATACTCTAGTTTTCTCTCTCAGGTAGAACCTAAAAGGTTTGAAGAAGCCAATTAAGATTCCAACTGGATTATGGCCATGCAAGAAGAGCTAAATCAATTTGAGAGATATAAAGTCTGGAGTCTAGTTCCTAGACTAGTGATCACAGCATCATAGGCAATAAGTGGATTTATAGAAATAAATTAGATAAATATGGGGTTATAGCTAAGAACAAAGCGAGATTAGTGGCTAAAGGATATAGATAAGAGGAAGGGTTAGATTATGACCAATCCTTTGCACCTGTAGCTAGGCTAGAAGCCATAAGATTGTTTTTAGCCCATGCAGCATTCAAATGATACAAGGTCTACTAGATGGATGTAAAGTCAACATTCCTAAATGGTATACTAAAGGATGAAGTCTATGTATAGCAGCCACTAGGTTTTATTGACCCTAAACACAAAAACTATGTTTTCAGATTGCATAAGGCATTGTATGGGTTAAAACAGGCACCTAGAGCCTGGTATGAGACCTTGTATACCTTTCTTATAAAGAACAAGTTCTCTAGAGGAAAGATAGACAAGATAATATTTCTTAGGAATATCAAAGGATCAAGCATCTTAGTCCAGATTTATGTAGATGACATAATTTTTGGGTCTACTAATGAGAAGCTGTGAGGCAAATTTGCAAGGCTTATGCAAGACAAGTTTGAAATGAGCAGCATAGGTGAGAAAAAGTTCTTCTTGGGATTCCAAGTTAGACAATCTGAGGATAGAATATCCATCTCTCAATCTAAGTTCACTATGGAGTTGATTAGGAGATATGGTATGGAGAATTCTTCTACCATGAGAACTCCAATGGTTTCTACAGTATCACTACACAAAGATGAATCTGGAAAACCAGTTGATGAAACCTTGTATAGAGGCATCATTGGATCACTCCTATATTTAACTACTAGTAGGCCAGATATTATGTTCTCAACATGTGCCTGTGTAAGGTACCAAGCATACCCCCAAAAAGTCTCATTATACTGCTGTTAAGAGAATACTGAGATATCTTAAGGGAACACCCAATCTTGAAATTTGGTATCCTAGGGATAGTGATTTTGAACTTACTGGGCACACAAATGTAGATTTTGTAGGGTGTAAAGAAGACAGAAAAAGTAATTCTATAACTTGCTAGTTTCTAGGGAAAAGACTTATCAGTTAGAGTAGCAAGAAGCAAACAAAGTGTTGTTATCTCTACAGCAGAATCAGAGTACATATCTGTTGGGAGTTGATGTACACAGTTGTTGTGGATTCAACATCAACTACTGGACTATAGTATACAGCTAAGTAAATATATTATGTTTTGTGAATCCACTAGTGCAATTTCTATTGCTAATAATCATGTTTCTCACAGTAGAACTAAACATATAGAAATTAGATATCACTTTCTCAGAGAGAATGTTGAAAAAGAAAATATAAGCTTACAGTATACTCCAACTGAAAGACAAGTTGCTGATATTTTTACAAAACCTCTAGATGAAAGTAAGTTCAATCATTTTAAATTTGAACTAAGCATGTTGAATATTGAATAAATACTTTCAATTAATTGTAACAATAGTTTGTACAGTTCATAAAAAGATGACTAATTAGGTATACAAATATTTAAAAAAAACAACAAGAAAAACTTTAATTAGCAAGAAATATTATTCAGAACACAAAATTTGTCTAAGTCAAAGAATTGTGCCGAGACACCAGAGTATGTATCAACACTATTAGTACAGGTGTGTCGAGACACCACAGTGTGTGTCGACACTATTAGAAAAGTTGTGTCAAGACACGAGACAGTGTGTCGACACTGATTAGCAGATATGTGTCGAGACATTAAAATTTAGTGTCAAGACCTTAAGGTCTGTGTCGAGAAACATAAACCTTGTGTCGACTTAAATCGACACATCACGATAGATTCGGTCTTCTTTGTCGACACCAGATATTTCCAAATAATGAGAAAATTACTAAATACAGTGTGTATTTTCACTTTCAAAAGACTGATACTATAAATAGGAGGTATTAGGTTTTGTCGACTTCATTCGACAGAAATCTTGAGAGACTGATCACTGTGTGTCGAGACCTAGATATTCATAGACGACACCTCACAGACTCACGTTCTTTCAACAAGAATGGCACCAAAGATGGACGACACCATCAACTAGGGATATGAGCTGGTGTGCAACGCATTTGACTCCGCTTCTGATGATATAAAGAAGGTGATTGACCTAGTAAATGAGGCCGGTCTAGAGTATCTTCTTTCAGAACCAACAAAAATTTGGAAGAAAGAGGTATCTGAACTTTATTTTAATGCCTCATTAAACCCTAAGTCAGATACTATAAAATCCTGTATTAATGGAGCATGGATAAAGGTAACAACCAAAAGACTAGCTAACGTCTTTCAGATTCCAAGAACAGCAAAGGATGATGAACTGGATTCAAGCAAGATAGCTGAGGCCCTTGATTGGTGTGGACTAGCTCCAACAACTAGTTTTGGAAATTCTTTAAACATGAAGGGAATGAATTCTCATGGAAAATTTTTATTTGAAATAGTAGGAAAGGTGCTCCTCTACAATACTAGAGCACATGACAGGATTTCTAAAGTCATGTTTAACCTGATGACAAGAATTATCTTCAAGATCATAACTGACTAGAATAGGGTAGTGTTTGATAAGATTGCAGAAGGAATTCAGAAGCCCAATATGGGCATTCTACAATGGATCATAGATCTTTGCTAGTTCAACTACAAATCATGCTTGATAAGCAAAGACAAGATCTTGAGAAGTATGAAGATGAAAGCAACAAGGAGTTGCAATTTCAGCTGGCTCAAGACATCAAGTCCATAAGATTTGAGGTAAATCTATTGAAAACTGAAATGACTACATTCTTTGATAAAGGATCACATGCAGTAGTCTATCTGGCCAAGCAATAACAGGAAGCCAAGCAACTATAAGATGATGTGGCAATCAAGCAAGGTTGTGTCCTTGAAAATCAAAATCGACTAAATGAAAATCTGATAGTGATGCATGAAACAACATTGGGAGAAATTAAGAACCAAACCACTGTTTTGGAAACCAAACTTGATTCTACTATCACAGATATCAATAACAAACTGCAAATTCATTCAGAATCTTTCATTAAGGACATCAAAGATTCTTACAAAAATTTGGACAATAATTTACTGAGAGTAAAGAATACTGTGACTTTACGTATCAATTACCTAGATGGATAGGTAAGATTTCATTAGAATGATCTCAGAGATCATATTAAAAGAGAAGTCATAAAGGGCGAGAGAGTAATGATTAAGGCCAATGCTGAACAAGCTACTTGAATAGCAAACAATATCAGGGACACCTTAGATTTTCCTCCCCTATGGTATAAGGGTGATCAAACTACTGAATCTGGTTGTCACCCACCTCTACTTGAAGCACCTCCTGCTGAATTCCTTCATCCTGAAGCACCAGCCAATTTTGAATCTATTCAAGCAACTGTCCAACACATGTACAGTCCTCCTCAATGATTCGATAAGAATTTAATATATGAGAAAGTGGACAAGTCTTCTCCTGCTCCAGAGACAGAAGCTCAGTTATCAAAGATAAGGTTTAGAGAACTAGCTGAGACTAAACGTGATTTTGAGCAATGGAGTCCAACCTCCAGATCCATAATTCTTACTGCATGGAAGGCTGTAAATGCTAATATCACAGATAGAGGGAAATGGTATTCAGAATAGTAATGGGCCAAACACTTGAAGCAGCAAGAAGTTATTCAAAAATTCAGAAAAGATATGAAGAGAGGAAAGCTTCCAGCTAAGTATATAGAGCCCAGCAAATATTTTCCAAAGCCATATCATTACTTTGAGAGGCAAAGGCTGAAAGAAGAAGCTATTGCAAAAGCTAAAGCTAAAAATGACAAAGGAAAGGCAGTTGTTGAGGACAAAGAGCCTGGGGTGAAAGCCAAGATACACTCTAGGAAAGGCAAGTTATCAAGGAACCTTAGCTTCCTTAGGATATTCTTAGTTTTCTATTTCTTATGGACAACTTGTTCTGTAGAAAGCTTGTATCAGTAAACTTTATGAAAAATAATTAATGGAAATCCTAACATATTCAGCATTTTATGTGTTATTAATTAGGACTGAAATTGTTTTCCTTATCTTCTGTTCGGTATTATTATTAAATATGTGTGATTATCTGTGTTATTTCACATACTGAACTGCACTGAATGTTTAAATATATTTATCATTATTTTTGTGGTATCATGTTGTATATCATTGAATCGAGGTTATGACTTTTCCAAATAGGCAGAGATTGTTGAGTACATTGGTCTCAAGGTACTTGTTTTGAAGAAGTCTTCTCAGCTCAATGATATACACATTGTTGTATTTGATGGATGTTAAGTTCATGTGTGCAGGTAAATAAATCTAAGTACAAAGTGTGGAGACTAAAGAGATGTTGTGTCGACACTAAGGACAACTGTGTCGACACACTGTGTCGAGACAAAGAGAAGTTGTGTCGACACTAAGGACAACTGTGTCGACACACTGTGTCGAGACTAAAGACAATTGTGTCGACACTCAGGACTAGTGTCGACACACTATGTTGAGACTAAATACAACTGTGTCGACACTCAAGTCTAGAGTCGACACACTGTGTCGAGACTAAAGACAACTATGTCGATACACAGGACTTGTGTCTACACACTCTATTGAAGCTGTGTCGAGACTGAAGACAAATTTTTTGACACAGGACTTGTGTCGACACACTCTATTCAAGCTGTGTCGAGACTGAAGACAACTGTGTCAACACAAGTCCTTTGTGTCGACACACTCTATTCAAGCTGTGTCAAGACTGAAGACAACTATGTCGACAAACAGAACTTGTGTCGACACATTCCAAATAAGTTGTGTCGAGACAAGTTGAAGAGCTATGTCGACACATTCAAAAGTTTGTCGACACCGCTACAAGAGCAGTGTTGACACCCGGGACTTGTGTCGATACATTTAACAGTCAAGGTTCAACACTTCAGCAGACATGTTTCGTAAGTACAGAAATCAAGATGGAGGTACTAACAACTGTCAGAACTGTCAGATGTCAGTTATTAACGGGATCAACTGGTTACTCCAATCAGAGCCTATTTAAAGGAATCTAGTCTTCAATTAAATCAATCGATTAATTAAGGAAAAAGGGAACAAGCAGCACAATTTTGTGAAGACAAAAGTCTGAAGCATCAGCTACAATTTAGAAGGTCGAGAGAGGTCCGATCAAGAATCATATTCAACATCTCTCCGACCTAGATCAACCTAATTTCTACTTAAAGAAGCTTTGAAAAGCTAAGAAGGGTTGATCAGATCTATCTTGACAAAGATCAAAGGAAGCACATTCATCAAGATCAGATCAAGAAGTTGTTACCCAGATCTCTCTTGCTTGGTGACATTTTATAATTCAAATTTTCTTTTACCTACTCTCATTGTGTAAGATCTACTTATAGATTGAGTGGGGGAGAACTATTCTCATTTATTTTTGTAAGCCTGTGTTATAAAGGCTAAGGTAGGGCTGGGATTGCCTGAGGTAGGAGAAGTTGAAAATTCTCTGAGGTGTAGGGCAGGTGTTGCCTGAGAATTAGGAGTGTGGATTCATTCCGAGGTAGAGTTCTTAGGAAGAACTTGAGGTGTAGGATCTTGGCGATCTGAGTGGTAAGACTTGTAAAGTCTGAGTTGTAGGAGTCGGGTGGGCTCTGAGATATAAGATCTAAGGATCTGAGTAAAGGAAAGAGAAGGAGTTTGGCCGAATCTAGTTCATTGCTAGATAAGCAAAGGGGGAAAGTGGATGTATCCATAAATTGGGGAACCACTATAAATCTGTGTGCATTGTACTGTGTATGCTGAATTGTTGTGATGTGTTTACTTTCCAAATTGATGTTAAGTATATCTTGATTATCTGACTGAATTAATCATATTAAAGAAAGTAGTTCTTTGATTATGAAAAAGGGGTGCCATAACTTAAATTGGACCTATTCACCCCCTCTAGGTCATTTGCAATCCCAAAGTAAACATTTATATTTCTTATTAATCTTTATTCCGCAAAAAGATGCAAAACTCACCTATTCACCCCCACTAGGTGATTTAGGTTGACAACTAGATACTTTCAGGTGAGATAAAGTCCTTGAGTGTGTTGTTATAGTTCGAGCCCCTGTATGAGCTTCCATCTTGCACGTCGATTACTTTCCCCCTGAGTAGACCTCTTCTCCACTTCCATTTGAGCTCTTATCCTGTGAGTTGTCGGCCTTTTCTCCACCTCCAGGTTAGCTCGGCTCCTATGCATTGTCGATCTTCTCTCCACCTCCAGTTGAGTTCGACTCTTATGAGTTGTCGACCTTCTCTCCAACTCCAGATGAGCTCGGCTCTTGTGAGTTGTTGACTATATTCTCCACCTCCAGTTGAGCTCCTCTCCCGCAAGGTCTCAACCTTCTCTCCTCCTTTAGTTGAGCTCGGCTCTTGTGAGGTGTTGACTTTATTATCCACTTCCATCTAAGCTCGTTTCCTGTGATGTGTCAACCACTTCTCCACCTCCAGTTGAGCTTCCTCCTGTGAGGTGTCGACTCTTTTCCACCAACAGTTGATCTCGACTCATGTGAGGTGCAGACTCTATTATCCACTTCCAGTTGAACTCGGCTCCTACGAGGTGTCGACTTCTCCAATTCAGTTGAACTCGATTACTATGAGGTTTTAACCTTACCTCCACATCCAGGTAAGCTTGTCATGTGAGGTGTCAACCCTTTTCCACCTCTTCTAGTTAAGCTCGCTCGCCTAGCGAATGGCCTGGGTGTTGTCGACTCATTCTCACCTCCTTCAATTGAGTTCAACCTCTAGGAGGTGTCGACATTTTTTTCCTCCTTCAGTTCAGCTCCACTCCTAGGAAGGACCTCACGCAGCACATCGTCTAGCGCCATCTCTCCGAACTAAGGGTTCAACATTATTTTTCCAAGCTCATGTCGAGCTCGTAAAAAGCAAAGATTGTGTATAACCCGTAATTAGTTGAGATCAAAAGTACCCAAGAAGATGGCTATTCACGAACCAATGGGTGAGCAGAGGCAAGCCTGGGCGAGCAGAGGAAATCTTGGGTGAGCAGAGACGAGCTTGGGAGAGCAAAGATGAGCTCGGGCAAGCAGCGGCGAGCTTGGGAGAGCAACGATGAGTTTGGGCGAGCAACGATGAGTTTGGGCGAATACCTCGCGAGTATGTGTGAGTAGACCCATACTACTCACTAGTAGAGTCCTGATACTCGCCTATACTGCCCCCCCCCCAGGATTTCTCTATAAATAGACCCCAGGGGGTACTGGAAATGACACTTTTTGGAAAAGGTTGATGCCAAGTCCATTCCTGCCTAGTAACTCGTCCATCCTTTTGGTTGCGGAGGGGAAGTTTCTCCCAAACTTCTGGGTACATGGTGGGACCTCCCTGTTGGAGAACTTGGGTGTGCTTATAGATAGTTTTCTCTCTCCCGCGATAGCCATTTGAATTGTGGTGTCGGACCACAAAATCACTAACCTTAGGCTGCCTTGATCTGAATTTTGGACTAGAGATTTTCCTGGCTTCAATAGGGATAACATCATGTGGAATCTTATTAGATAACATAACACACACCTCATTAGGGTGTGAAAAGACTACTTCACTCAAAGTGAAGAGTTTTGAGTTTGTAAGCGTGTGTTAAACTGAGATAGGTTTTGGAGTTAGTTTAAGTTACTCGATAAATAATGTCCTAAGGTGTGAGGTGGTGTGGTTAGAATATATGTTTGGGGGGATCATATATGAATAGAGGTGAACTCCACATAAGGGTTAAGGATAAAGGTAATATATGTGATCCACTTATGAGTCAATGAGCACGAGGATAACCTATAGCAGTAACTGTAAATTTTTATTTTCACAGGTAGTACCTTAGGATCATGAGTTGAATTACATATGTTTTATACACCCCTCTACACTGAGTTGAACACTAAGGTTTTAGGGTGATGCAACTCAGTAATAGTTTTTGTAAAAAGAAATACATAAAAGTTAAATTTTATTGTTTCAAAAAGGTAAATAATACAAAGGTATGCCCCTTATTTATAGAAGATGGGGGAGAGGGGAGATTACAAGCAGCGATGTGGGACTAATTGCAAGCCGTATGGGCTATGCGGTTTGATGTGATGCGAGGCTATACAAAGGAGACAAACTATGCGGCCAGCCCTGCGACGCCACTGAACCGCATGGGAGGATAGCTGCCAGACCGCAGCTGTGTGTTGTCACCAGACCGCAGCTACGGGTTGCCACCAGACCGCAGTTGCGGGTTGCCACCAGACCGCAGCTGCGGTTTGCCACCAGACCGCAGCTGCGGTTTGCCACCAGACCGCTGTTGCGGTTTTCCACCAGACCGCGGGTGCATGTTGCCATCAGATCGCTACTGTGGGTTGCCCTCTAGAGTGCAACTCGAGTAGGGAAAACCTCCTAAACAACACAACAGTACACTGGTCGACTATAGTGGTTTGCCAAACCACCAAGACTATACTGTGGATTTTCAAACTGTCGGGACTTGCGAAACCGCCAGTCTGCCAAGACAAGCCGACAGAATGACCGCAACCACTGTCCTCCAAGCCAAACTGCCAAACCAGCAGACCGCCAATACTAGTTCGCCAAACCGCCGGGTCTCCATAAATTTCAACACTCCCCCTCAAGCTGGAGCATATATGACAATCATGCCCATCTTGCTGCAGACATCCAAAAAGTATGTAAATGGTTTGGTGAAAATATCATGAAAGATAGGGATAGATTTTAACTTGCACTAGTTAGAGTTATATATATATTCTAAGAAAAGAAAATCACAGCACAAAAGTAAAGAAAATAGAGCAAGAAATACAGAAGACACAAGGATTTATAGTGGTTCCCCCTAACTAGGTACATCCACTCTTCTACCACCCTGGTAGGAATCCACTACAGGTTTTGATTAGGTGACTGTCACCAATGAGCTTTTGATCAGGTGCTCAAAAACCAAACCTCGAGTCTTTTGATCAGGAGACTTGCAACCAAGAATAACTTTTGAAGGGAGTTAAAGAACCCTTTATATAATAGGGGAGAGAGAGTGATGTTGTCTTCTCTGTCAACGGTCTAAGAGAAGACTTTAGTGGATTTGATGTTAACAAAGCTCCCCCTGAGTTATAGAGTTGTTCAGGAAGATTGAGCTTTGTTTCAGGTTGAGTTGGCCTTCAGATTGATGATGTCTCCAGCAAGCTTCTTAGACTGATATTGATTGTGTATCTCTTTAAAAGCCTGGAATAGATGAAGAACTCTGTGAGTCTATAGATTGATGCAGAGTTCCTCCTTTTCTGTAAAATGGAAAGCCTTCACTGTGTGTCTATTCTCTGTCTGTTCTCTGGTACTCTGTGTATTTTCTATCTTCCTTGTTGTTCTCTTTTTCTGTCGAATTCACATATATTAATTCATTTATCTTGAAGACGGTTGAAGCATTCCCGAGAGTAGAAGAAGCCTTGGAAATTAATCCACAATTAATCTTCTGTAACTGCCCACTTTGAACGTCTATTTCTATTGGGAATGTTTAGCACTAATTGTTCTGACTATAATTAATCCTTAATTAATTCTGCCAATTGTATTTGATTGCATAGAATTTGTCGACCGGGGCTCGCAAATTGTCGAGCTCAGTTTCTTATTTCGTCGAGCTATCTTGAGTTCAGCGATCGTCGACCTGATCTTGGAGTTCGTCGAGCTCAGCTGGGTTTCGTCGAGCAGAGCTTCTTGGTTGAGTTCGTCGACCTAAGTTCAGAGAAGGAACTCAGAATTCATCGACCTGAGCTAGTCGTTCGTCGACCAGAATTTGACTATCGTCGAAACTAATTTCCTGACAACTGTAATTCTTGGAATTCTTTCAGCAATTCTCTTGAACTCTTCTGAGGCAAAACTTGAAATAAACCTATGACCCTTGACTATACATTGTGGGTCTATCTAAACAAACCTAATAGTGATCCTTGCCCAAATCAGAACTAGGGTTCCAACAATCTCCCCTTATTTGGGTGAGGACACTATTTACATAAAAACAAATAAAATACAAAGCAAAAACAATCTGCCTGATTTATAAAAATTTTCAGCAAATGCACAAGGGTGCTTTGAGAAATGAAATAAATAAACTAGATCTATTGCTGCAACCTCTCAAGCAATGTCCTCTTTAGAGAAAACAAAATTATTTTATCTTGGGTTAGACAAGGTAACATTTGTTTAGTCAATTTTAGCTCTGCTAAAACTGAAATATGCTTGTTTAAACAGATAAGTAAATATAATGACCTTTGGCATAAAAGATTAGGGCATGTAAATCTTAGAACTATTGCTAAATTATCAAAAGACAATTTTGTTAGAGGACTACCTTCTGGATCTTACAAGAAGGAAGGACTTTGTAGGGCTTGTCAGTTAGGTAAGCAAACTAAAAATAGTTTTAAATCTATATCTAAGTGTGATTCACCCAGAATTTTGTATTTGCTACATATGGACCTTTTTGGACCTATTGCAATACAAAGTTTGGGAGGAAAGTCATACACTTTAGTTATTGTTGATGATTTCTCAAGATTCTTTTGGGTGTTCTTTCATAGAAATAAGTTAGATACTTTCAAAGTTCTTACTGACTTTCTCAGGAACATCAAGATTGGGTATTCTAATCAGATTGCATTGATCAGAAGTGATCATGGCACTGAGTTTGAGTCTCTTGTGATGAGAGAATTCTGCGGGAAAGAAGGAATCAAGCAGTGTTTCTCTGCTCCTAGAACTCCTCAATAAAATGGGGTTGCAGAAAGGAAAAATAGAACCCTAATAGAATCTTGTGGAACATTACTTGCAAATGATCACGTACCCCTATCCTTCTAGGAAGAGGAAGTAAGCACAGCAAATTATGTTCTTAACAGAAGTTTAATTCATAAACTCAAGGGTAAGTCTCCCTATGAATTACTTTAGAATAAGAAACATAAAGTAAGTTATTTTAAAATTTTTTGGTGTAAATGTTATATCCATAACAATGACAAGAAACACTTAAAAAATTTGAAGCCAAAGCTGCAGAAGGAATATTTCTTGGATATTCTCTTGTTAGTAAGGCTTATAGGGTTTATAATAAATTAACCTTTAAAATAGAAGAATCCATATATGTATCATTTGATGAAACTAACATGTTTTACAAAGAGATAAATACCTCTAACATAGATTCTTTTCAGGAACCAATTCTGTGTAAGAAACTTGAAGAATTAACTCTTAAGCAAGAGGATACATTGTAACCCTCTCAACAGAATGCTGAGGGCAGTGATGAAGATGATTCTGAAATTTATGTTGAAAAACCTATAGCTAATGAAATTCTACAAGAGAAATTAAAAATATAAAACATTGAAGAACCAACACCCCTGTTGATTATGTCACTCTTAGAGATCACCCTAGATCTCAAGTGATTGGAGACATATTAGTTGGTGTGCAAGCAAGGCATCAACTTAATCAAGACCAGGTGCATACATGTTTTATCTCCCAGATTGAACCTCAATCAATAAAAGATGTAGAACAAGATCCTTATTGGATCATTACAATGTAAGAGGAACTCAATCAGTTTGAGAGAAGTAGAGTTTGGGACTTAGTTCCAAGACCCGAAGAATATCCACTAATTGGAACCAAATGGGTCTTCAAAAATAAATTGGATGCACAAGGAGTTATAGTGAGAAATAAAGCTAGACTGGTAGCTCAAGAATATTCATAGGATTATGACCAAACATTTGCTCCTGTTGCAAGATTAGAAGCTATCAGGATATTTCTGGCTTTTGCTGCATTCAAGAAGTTCAAAGTATACCAGATAGATGTAAAGAGTGCATTCCTGAATGGAGACATCAAATAGGAAGTATATGTGGAACAACCTCCAGGTTTTATCTCTTCAAATCATTCATCTCATATTTTTAAACTTAATAAAGCTCTTTATGGTCTTAAACAAGATCCAAGAGCTTGATATGAGACTCTTGCTAATTTTCTATTAGAAAATAAATTTTGTAGAGGCAAGATAGATAAAACTTTATTTTTTAGAAATCATAAAACTGAAATTTTACTAGTATAAATATATGTTGATGATATAATTTTTGGTTCTGTTGATTGCGAACTTTGCAAAAGGTTCTCTGACCTTATGCATTCAAAGTTTGAAATGAGTAGCATGGGTGAATTATCCTATTTTATTGGTTTGCAAGTGAAACAAACATCTGATGGCATCTTCATATATCAATCTAAATATGCTAAAGAGCTAATTAAAAGATTTGGGATGTCAGATGTCTCCTCTATGAAAACACTCATGCCCGCCAATGTTGTAGTTGATAATGATGAACAGGACAAACCTGTTGATCAGAAAACTTATAGGACAATCATTGGGTCTCTATTATATTTAACAATAAGTAGACCAGATATTATGTTTGCAATCTGTATTTGTGCTAGGTTCCAAGTTAATCCTGGAGAATCACACCTTATTTTAGTAAAAAGAATTTTAAGATATATAAAGGGTTGTCCTAATCTAGGACTCTGATATCCTATTTAGTCAGGATTTGAATTAACTGGATTCACAGATGCGGACTATGTTGGATGCAGAGTTGACAGAAAAAGCACATCAAGAACTTGTCAGTTTCTTGGTGATAGGCTTGTGTCTTGGTTTTGCAAGAAGCAAACCTCTGTGTCTACTTCAACTGCTGAGGCTGAATATATTGCAGCAAGTGATTGTTGTTCACAGATATTGTGGATTCAAAATCAACTTCTAGACTATGGATTCAACTTAGATAATTTGATTATTGTAAAAACCGAACAAAAAACAAACCGAAATGGTTTGAACTGAAACTTTATTATCCGAAAAAGGTATCTATTACAAAGGTATGACCTCCCTTATATAGAATGGAGGAGAGAAGAGAGAATACAAATAATAGATGTGGGACTAAAAATTTACATGACACAAGCGGACTATACATACACAAACCGCATAAGCCGCGCGGTTAGGCAGAAGGGCTAACCGCTCGGCTTCTACCAGAGAGAGAGAGATCGCCATGGGAGATCGCTAGACCGTCCGGTCTCCAAGTCTCCAGAGACAACCCGCTAGACCGCTTGGACCTCAGACAGCAACACACAGCAACCAAACCGCTGAAGGGTAACCGCCAAACCGCGCGGTCATCAACCCGCCAAGCCAGACCGCCAGACCGCCTGGTCACTAACTTCAACACTCCCCCTCAAGCTGGAACATATATATCGATCATGTCCAGCTTGTCACAAATATGAAGAAACGAGGTAGATACTGGCTTGGTGAAGATGTCAGCCAGCTCTTTATCAGAAGTGACGAAGGGAGTGCAAATTTGTTCTTTCAAAATCTCTTCACGAATGAAATGACAGTCGACCTCAATGTGCTTGGTTCTTTCATGGAAGACTGGATTTTTGGAGATGTATATGGAAGCCTTGTTGTCACAAAACATAGGTAGAGGATGGTTGTAGACCTCTCCTAAATCCAGCATGAGAGCTCGTAGCCATTTTAACTCATAAGTGGTCGATGCCATACTCTGATACTCTGCTTCAGCACTGGACCTGTAAACAACAGACTGCTTCTTGCTCTTCCAGCTTACCAGATTTCCCCCAACAAAGGTGCAGAAACTGGAGGTAGAATTGCTATCCCCTTTGTCATCAGTGTAACTCGCATCTGAGTATGCTTCAACCCTCAGATGACCATTATTCTGAAAGAGTAATCCTTTCCCAGGCGCTGCTTTGACATACTCCAAGATCCTCAAGGCGGACTGTAGATGGCACTCCCTAGGTGCTTGCATGAATTGACTCACCTTGCCCACAGCATAGGAAATGTCGGGCCTGGTCACTGTGAGATATATGAGCTTACTAACTAGACGCCTGTACCGCGTAGTATCTGAAAGAAGGGGCGAATCATCCGTCCAGGTTTTGTCTTCTCCAATTGCCATGGGGCATCGGGCAGGTTTGGCTCCAGTTAATCCTGCTTCTTTTAAAAGATCTAGGGCATACTTGCGCTGGGAGAGGACTGAGGAGTTGGGCTTCCGAGAGATTTCAATCCCCAAAAAGTACTTCGGAGAGCCCATATCTTTCGTGACCAGATGTTGACGAAGATGCCGCTTTGTCAACGCTACCCCTTCCTGATCATCGCGAGTGAGAAGAATATCGTCGACGTACACGGCAAGAACCACCAGGCCCGAGGAGGTTTTGCGAATAAATAGCGAGTGATCGACAGAGCTGCGTGCAAAACCAACGGCCGCCACGATGCTGCTGAACTTATCAAACCAAGCTCGAGGGCTCTGCTTGAGGCCATAGATTGGCTTCTTCAACCGGCATACTCGGGTCTCCCCCTGAGCAACATACACAGGAGGTTGCTCCATATAGACGGCCTCCTGAAGATCACCATAAAGGAAGGCATTCTTGACATCCAGCTACGAAATCGGCCACTCTCAGTTGACCGCCACAGAGAGAAGGACTCGGATGGTGCTGAGACGAGCCACGGGAGAGAAAGTGTCAAAGTAATCAACGTCATATGTCTGATTAATGCCCTTAGCAACAAGGCGAGCTTTATAACGGTCCACCGTGTCGTCTGGGCCAAATTTGACCACAAAGACCCAGCGACAGCCAACAACATCAGTACCGAAAGGAGGAGGAACAAGAGTCCAGGTACCCCGCTCCGTGAGGGTCGTCATTTCCTCATCCATGGCCAGCTTCCAGTGGGGAATAACAAGGACCTCCTGGTAGGAACGAGGTGTGGCAGTGGCAGAGATAGCCAGCGCAAAGGCCCTGCGATAAGGGGTAAGACGATCATATGAAACAACTGAAGCAAGGGGGTATAGGGTACATGTCTGCACCCCTTTGCGAAGAGATACAGGGAGATCCAGGTCATCGGCTCCCTCGGCATCCGGAGCGTCCATGGTAGAGAGAGCTGGCCCGGGAGAAGAGAGCGATGGCGGCGGAGATGATGGAGACGGTGATGGATAAGTGGGAGAGAGAGGTGGAGAGAGAGGAGGAGACGGAGACGGCGTAGGGGTGGATATCTCGGTGGGAGGCGAGGGAACGAAGGGAATAGCAGGAGAATCAGAAGCTGGGGGAAGAGGAGAGGAAGTGGGGGAAAGAGAGGAGGAGTCAGCCGAGAAGTAGGAGGCATTCTCGAAGAAGGTAACGTCAGCTGAGACGAACTGCTGACGAAGAACAGGGTTAAAGCAACAGTAGCCTTTCTAAGTGGTGGAGTACCCCAGAAAGTCACATTTGGTGGATCGAGGGGAGAGCTTATCACGGGTGGCAGATGGGGCATGCACAAATGCAGTGCATCCAAAGATTCGGAGAGGGAGAGGAAAAGGTTCCTTGCCCGGATACAGAATGGAGAATGGGGTTTTCCCGTGGAGAACTGTGGAGGGAATGCGATTGATGAGGTAGTAGGCAAGGAGAACAGCATAGCCCCAATAAGAGAGAGGGACATGCATCTGGGTCATCAAGGTGCGAGCGACATCGAGGAGGTGACAGTTTTTGCGTTCCGCCACCCCATTTTATTGGGAGGTATAAACACAGCTAGTCTGATGAATAATGCCATGTTGCACACAAAAAGAGTTAAAAGCATGACTCAGATACTCTTTAGTATTATCAGAGCGAAAGGTTTTAATACAAACATTAAACTGAGTTTTAATTAACTGATAAAAATAGATCCATACATCGAAAAGTTCAAAGCGATCTCGTAAGAGATACACCCAAGTACATCTAGAAAAATCATCAATAAAAGTTACAAAATAAGAACTACCCCGACCAATGGTGAGGGTAGGAGCAGGTCCCCAGACATCGGAGTGGACAAGATCAAATGGACGAGTAGAGCCCCGACCTTGCTTCGGTGGGAAGGAGGAATGGTGATGCTTGCCTAGTTGACAAGCGTCGCAGTGGAGAGGAGTACTGGAGGGAGGGAGGTGGGGCAGAAGCTGATGTAGAAGTCGTGGTGGAGGATGACCGAGGCGAAGATGCCACTGGAGAAGATCCGTACAAGAAGATGAGAAGGCGGACAAGGCGGAAATGGTGTCGAGGAAGTAGAGGCCGCCGCTCTCAATCCCAGTAGCAATCGTCCGTTGGGAGCTCGGATCCTGAAAAGAAAAAGAAGTCGGAGTAAATGTCACAGAACACTGAAGCTGCTTGCATAAATAGGTAACGGACAAGAGATTGCACAGAAACTTGGGCACATAGAGAGTGTCCGCTAGTCGTAGTGACGGAGTAACATGAACCACTCCCGTCCCATGAATCGGGGAGGGAGAACCATCCGCAACGAGGACCGGGGGCAACCGATCATGTTGTTCGAGTAAAGAGAAGCACTGAGGATTGCCCGTCATGTGATTAGTTGCACTAGAGTCGATGAGCCATTTACCTTGAGTCACCATGTGGGCACTACCTGAGGATGTGACAATAGAGGCAAACGGCTTGGAAGAGTCACCGGAGGGGAGAAGATGGGGATGCTTCGTCCAGCAGCGTTCGGAAGTATGTCCGCGGCGGCCACAGTGAGAGCAGAGGTAGCGGGAAGAAGCACGGCCGCCGGACTGGTGACTGTGGCTACCAGAGCCACTCCGCTGAGTCTGATGAGCATAGTTGTCCGGTGGAGGAGGAGCGGGCAGAAGTGGGCGCTGAAGGAGAGAGGTGACAGCGGCAATGAGGGCAGCGGTGGCATCTAAGGTAGGAGATTCTGCCTCACCCAGAATTTGCTGTCGGATCATGTCATAAGTATCAGGAAGCCGGAGCAGATAACACACAACCAGAAGCTCCTGGAAGTGCTTATGTTGTTGAGCCAAATCCGCAGAAAAGGGGCGATTCTGAAGAATCTCAGCCCCAAGAGCCTGAACCTGTTGGTAGGCAGCAGCAGGAGACAAGGTAGGACGGGCAAAGAGGTCCGCATACAACGTATAGATGCGGGACGTCTGAGCCCCCTTGGAGTATAGAGCGGCACGATGAAGCCAAGCGGCCTTGACCGTCTCATCATGACGTATGACGGGAAGCCACTCATCGGAAAGACTGTTAGCGAGCCAAGTACGCACAAGCGCGTCACTCGCATCCCAGTCATCAAAGAGAGGTGAAGTGGTAGGAGGTGGGTCATCAATGAGATGGTGGTGTTTGCGTTGCGAGCGTAGTAGAAAGGTGAAAGAGACGCTCCAATCCGGGTAGTTGGAGCCGACAAGCTTGGAAACGGTGCCAAGGTTCCCGGAAGGAGTAGGAGGAAGAGGCGGAGCCGGATTGGTGATAGGGGTGGTGGCAGTAGAAGCATCAGAAAGAGCCATAGGAGCAAGAAAAAAGAGGGAAGCCGGGCGGTTAGGAAACAACCCGCACGGATAGGAAGAAGAAGAGCTGCAGCGGTCACGAGGGCAAAAACCAGCGGCCAGAAAAGCCACGACCAAGCCGCAGACCCAAGCAGAGGGGAAGAAGTCGAACTGCTAGAGGACAGGCCGCTCGAATAGGAGCAACAACCAAACAAGTCGCGGTGATAGGAGGCGGCGACTTAGAACAGCAAACAAGGAGGTCGCGCACATAGAGGGCAACGACAAGGAGAGGAAGAGGCCGCGCGGACAGGGCGCAAACCGGCGAGACCAGCCACGCGGACAGGGAAGGCACAGAATAAAGAGGAGTAGATCGAGTCCTCTGATACCATGTAAAAACCGAACAAAAAACAAACTGAAATGGTTTGAACTGAAACTTTATTATCCGAAAAAGGTATCTATTACAAAGGTATGACCTCCCTTATATAGAATGGAGGAGAGAAGAGAGAATACAAATAAGAGATGTGGGACTAAAAATTTACATGACACGAGCGGACTATACATACACAAACCGCACAAGCTGCGCGGTTAGGCAGAAGGGATAACCGCTCGGCTACTACCAGAGAGAGAGATCGCCATGGGAGACCGCTAGACCGCCCGGTCTCCAAGTCGCCAGAGACAACCCGCTAGACCGCTTGGACCTCAGACAACAACACACAGCAACCAAATTGCTGAAGGGTAACCGCCAAACCGCGCGGTCATCAACCCGCCAAGCCAGACCGCCAGACCGCCCGGTCACTAACTTCAACAATTATATATTGTGATTATACCAGTGCAATTTCAATTGCACATAATCCAGTCCTCCATAGTAGGTCTAAACATATAGAAATAAGGCATCACTTTATCAGGGACAATGTAGATAAAAAAATTAACCTTGTATTTATACCTACTGATTTACAAAGGGCAGACATATTCACCAAACCATTAGATGAAAAGAATCATAATTTCTTTTTAAATCAGCTAGGAATGATTGATGGAGAAACATTAATTTGATTTTGATTAGAGATCAACGAATTGTGAACATTTTGTTGAACAAAGATCGACAAAACATGAATCTTTCGTGAAAATTTCATCAAACGGAGATCGACGAATTAGTTTTGAGAACCTTTCGTCGAACGGAGGTCAACAAATTGCAATCCTTTCTTAAACCTTTCGTCGAATGGAGATCGACGGATTTTATTTCTTGTGTGAAATTTTCGTCGAACTGAGTTCGATGAATTATTTATTATCGGACGGAGTTCGTCTTTTCAACTTCTGAAAACTTATATTTAGGTTTTCATCGAACTTTATCCCGCGCATTCTCCATTTCTCTTGCACTTGATATTTTTGTTTTGCAGGCTAATGGCGGTGTCACAAGCAATTCTCTTTGCAATGAAGTTCAATGCATGTTTTGCTATCGACATGGAATCTTTTTATCATTCAGATCAAATTTTTCAGGACATCTTACAACTCTTTGAGGCACGGCATCTGAGAAACATTATGACTACCCGAATCAAGCTTCCAGTCGCAAAGATTAAGGAATGGATTCATACTGCTAAGATTCAGGATATCTCAGCCATTACTGGTTCAATCTCAGGACATCAAGTTTCTCATACACCTGACATTTTATCTGAAGTTTTTGGTTTGGTTAATGGCAAAGATGATATAGAATTGTCTAGTACAGACTTTGATGTTATGCTTGATAGAATGGGTCACAAACAAGGAAACCCTAACCACTTATTGAAAAAGAATTTTTTCTATATAATATAAATTTCTAGCTGATGTGGTTGGGAAAGTTATTCTGGGCAAATACTCAGCCCATGACTATGTCACCAGACACCAATTCCAATTGATGTGTGCTCTGGTTGACCAGAAAAATATTAACTGGGGGGACAATGCTATTTGATTCCATTAAAAAGAAGATTAATAAGAAAGATGTGTATTATGGAAGAATTTTGGAAATTTTCCTCCAAGCTAAATGTCCAGATATTTTGGTCTCTCGGACCATACACATCAATGCATCCAAGAGGATAACCTCTTCTTTGCTTGGAAAATAGGAGAGGGTGATTTCTAAGCCTCCTAGGGCTGAATCCTCTAGGGTAGCTTCTGAAAGCACAAGAGTTGTCTCAGCTGCTCTCCCTACTCCAGAAGAAGTTTATCCTCTTGTTTCTTCCACTCCACACTCTCCACAACATTCACCAAGACCTTCCACACCACTTTTTCAATAGCCTACTTTATCTCAAGATGTTCCATCCACATCCTTCCATACAAATTCCCCCATTCATCAGTCACCGCATTCATCTCCACTTCATTCATCTCCACTTTAATTTTCTCCAGCTCATATCTCTCCATCTCACCTATCTCCACCTCACTCACCCATCCAGGAGATAATTCCTGAAGTCATTCCGCCTGTCATCAATCCTTCAACCATACCATAAGCTTTTCATATTCCATCCTCTGCCACTACTCATAATGCACCTGAGTTTATGTATCTAGATTTTTCATCTATTGCTACTCAGCTTCTTGACTTCATCACTCCCACACTCAAGAAACTCTTAGATGATTCTTTGGCTCCTGTTCTGACTGATATCTCAGAACTATCCTCTAGAATTGACTCTCTCCAATCTGTCCTTTCTTCTGCGGGCCTAGATTCAGTTTTCACTGGATCTAGGTAGGGGAAAATGCTTAATAAAGAAGCTCCTGTTACAGTTGCAGCAGCAGTAGCAGCTCTAGTTCCAGCTGCACTAGATTTTGTTGAAGTTTAGGATTTAGAAATGACTAGAGTCATCTCAGTTGAGGATGATTTGACAGCAGTTCCAGAAGTTATTATTTTTGGTGATGTCATTATTAATCCCACAGTTAATTTATATTCCTTATTAACAGATTTTGATTTACTACACAGTTATATTCCTAGTCTACCCATTTTCGAAGAAGATCTCTCTAGAGCATTAGTGTGTTACACTGCTCCGATTGATCCCCCTACTTTAGAATAGCTTAAATACAGTCTCAGAGTTGCTTCTTATCAGCGTTAATCCAGTCTTACAGACTATTATGAATGATGATATAATGAATATTCCTGAACAGGTTCATTCCCCTCCTACTTTGCATGGGATGAATCTCCTATGACTAAATTTGATGATCTGTTCAATGAATATATGGAAGAGGTAGATGAAATTTATGAGGCAGTTAAGCAAATTGATGAATTATATGATCACCCAAAAGTTCAGTCTAGTGATGATACAGATTCTGATGATTCAGAATGTTAACCCAGAAATCGTTGATCCCTCCCAAGATAGCCAGCTCGCAAGTCGCGGCCTGCTCCAGATTCTCCCTGGAGGTAGCGACCAGTCTAAGGATGGGCGGACAAACTTCACTGTACTCTCAGGCCACGCGGCATGGGCGGTCTCCCCGATCTGACCGGCCAGATCGCGCAGCGGCTGCTTGTTTTGTAGGGACTGCGAAATGCTTTCTCAATCCGCCCCTACAGGCAACGAGGTTAGATCAGCTAATCGCATGATGGTTCTCTCCATTCTGATAGGTGTGGACAGCACTCCAGTATGTCCCAATCTGCCAAGAAGATGACGACCTGCCTCCAGGTCGCCCATAAGATGACGACCTGCCTCCAAATCACCCAAAAGATGACGAACTGCCTCCAGGTCGCCCAAAAGATGACGACCTGTCTCCAGGTCGCCCAAAAGATGACGACCTGCTTCCAGGTCACCCAAAAGATGACGACCTGCCTCCAGATTGCCCAGAAGATGACAACCTGCCTCTAGGTCGCCCAGAAGATGACGACCTGCCTCCAGGTCGCCCAGAAGATGACGACCTGCCTCATCAGCTCGCCAACAGCAGATCAGCTCCAGAAGACAAGTCCCTACCGCACAGCATGGCGCGGACTCGGTGGACTCCTTATTCTACTCGCATAAATCACCGACTCACCGGGGGTGACGTTACCAAAAGACGTTACCTCCTCGGTCCTATAAATAGCCCCCCATACCTCTCATTTGGGAGGAGACAGACACGAGGGTAACCTCCGTCAAGGTCAAGCATCAGACCTAGAGGACTCCATTATCTCAGTCTGCGCGACCTCACCTGTCCTCTCTGCCAACCTCACTTCTCAGTCCGCACGACCTCTGTCAACTTCTTTTCTTAGCCTCCAGCTTCCCCCTATGTACCCTTTATTTTCTTTTTATATAAAGGTGCAACTCAAGCTGTAATAACTGAATATTAATCAAAGGAAAGCCCGTCGCAAGAGTGGAATTTAAGCCGCGGCGGGCGAAGTCTGTTGTTGTCACTGCTAGTGACCCCCTCTTATTCTCAATTAACTTCTCTCAGCATCAACCTGCAAACCCAACCTTCGAAGCAATTGTCTGCTCGACAGTTCCTGATCAACCTTCTCTACCAACTCCGGACTCGGATCAACAACCTCCTTTCCTATCATCTATCCCCTTAACCCTTGATCAAGCGCTTGCTCCACTCTCGAGCACTCAGAAGCTTTTCCTCAACATCCACAAAAACCTCTTTGTTATCCCTACAACCTCCTTCTTCAATCAACCTTGCTTGTGAGATCAAACACACATGTTAGTTGTTGGTGCTCACGACAACCTTCTCCTCTCTCTGTTTCCTCCATCAACAGTTAATATGTGACCTTCAGATCTCGAACAGATGACAAAAACCAACGGTTACTCATGTCAGACCGACAACTTCCTCAAAGCATTCCTCGTACAAATGAAGACGCTCTCTGGGAATCCCTCTTGCTAACACGTCGGGAAACTGCCCGGCAGATCATAGCGATTAACGATGCCCTTGTCACTATGATGCAGCGACTAGACTCGCAACCTGCAGTAGTGTCGGTTACTACAGTCAACCCAGCAGTGGGGGATTCACATTCTTATCAGCCAACTTTTCTGCCAGCTGATCCATGTACCTATCCGACAAGTTACCCACCTAGGCAGGTCACAGTACCTTTACAGTTTCCAGTTGCTAAACTATGGGTGAGTTCCTGCAAACTCAGCCCTCAAACCACTGCTTGCTCTGCAAATCACCCAAGAATGTTGCCTGAATTTTCCACTAAGAGGAAGAGAGACCCAGAAGCTTTATCCCCTATCAGGAAACTTCCAAAGTCTCCTTCAAAGGGTTTTCAAATGCAAGTAAGGTGAGGAAGGAATTTCCGGCACCATCTTTCCCCAAGCAAGGAGTCCGGGATTGACAGCACAGTGGGTAAGGCAACATAGTCCATGAAGAGAAAACCAAGAGATGAGGGATCCTCTCAGCTTGTTGGTCAAAAGGCCAAGGACTCTAACCAATATTACGAACATCACAAAGGAAAGTGTCATGCAATAGAAGACTTCAGAGCTCTTCAGCAACTAGTAAAGACGATGCTGAAATAGGGTAAATTCCAACATCTGCTCCATGATCATTCCAACCCGTCTGCTTCGAAGAGCAAAGAGGTAGTGGGCAATCCTCTCATTTCAAAAGAGGGAAACCAAATCGATGACATAAACTTCGGTATTGGTATCAAAAGCATCAACGACAACTGTATACGCCCTCAAGGATCAATCCTAAGCTGAGGGAGAACACAGTTCCCAAAGCTCCTCAAAATCAAGGCCGGTTGTTTCTACTTTTTGAACATTTTCTTTCTAAAACACTTCTAAGTGTTGTTTCTTTAATTTCAATAAATTTTACGTCAGAGATCCTACGCTGACACATTTCCCTTTTTGGAGTGTTTCATCCTCTATTTTCTCTTTGCCAAAGAGATCACTGAACCACCAAGATATCACCGAGTCTTGTTGTTTCCATTCATAGATTATTCCCGGGCTTATGGCCACAATGACCACATATAATGGGGAGTGTTCGCGTATGTGTAGTTGGTGCCGCGCAATATATAAGGTGAACTTCAAGACTTAGGATCCTAGACAGTATCTAACACAAAGCGTTTATCAAGGGAGGTCCCATGTGTTAGATCTGTTGTGCTTCGCAAAGGATACATTATAGTTACGATGATCTTTGCTTGACAAGCAATGGTGATCAAGTGTAGCCTTGTCTCTTCGATGATATCATGATTGTGATAGTCAAATACTCTATGGTACTCTCAATCCGTGCTTTCGTGGGGCCCACGACTCCGCTGATCTTTCCACAGACAAGCAATGTTAAAAGCCACTTGGCGCATCTAGTCTCATTGATCAGCGATATTGTAACCCGAGGCATGAGAGCAGTGTATCTGACGATCCTTCTCAGGATTTCCTATGCTTTTCTCTTTTATGCCCTTCTAAAGGATGCGTGGCCAGCCCGCTCTAAGTAGGACTATACTCATGATGACCTTTTTTGGGCAAGCAATGCATAAGGCCCATAGGTAACACTTGTGGCAGCATCCGGCCTTTCTTAGTCATCACCGAGTATATACCTCTTTTTTTCAACTGCCTCTTTCACAGGTTAACAGGTTAAATCTGACCTATCAAAAGGATTTGCAACATTCATTTTTTGCTTATGCTCATCTTATATGCACTGCTTACATGAAGCTCTATCAGATGATAACTTACAAGCTCTCTATTACTCTTATCAAATGATAATGACTCCAATCATTGATCAAAGTATCTGGTTCTCCTTGATTAACAAGTCATGCTATTGGAGTCTAATTGAGATGGTTTCATCTTATTGATCTGGACTTCATATTCAAAATGTCGTCACTATTGCGGTTTGATCTTTATACGGTTATCAGCAGAACTCTTCAAACATTTCTTCTGCTACCCGATCATATTTATCTTATCATATCAGCAGATAGCATTTTCAAGTTCCATTCAGGTACTTATAGCTTAATTTTTCATTCATATCTGCTTCTAACTCTTTTCTTGCAGAGATCAGCAGATATTTGCAAGTTTCCTTTAGGTACTTGCAGCTTAGCTTTTTTTTCATATCTACTTCTAACTCTTTTCTTACAGAGATCAGCAGATATTTGTAAGTTCCTTCCAGTTACTTGCAGCTTAGCTTTTCTTTCATATCTACTTCTAAATCTTTTCTTGCAAAGATCAGCAGATATTTGCAAGTTTCCTAGAGGTACTTGCAGATTAGCTTTTCTTTCATAACTGCTTTTAACTCTTTTCTTGTAAAGATCAGCAGATATTTGCAAGTTCCCTACAGGTACTTCCAGCTTAACTTTTCTTTCATATTTGCTTCAAACTCTTTTCTTGCAGAGTTCAGCAGATACTTGCAAGTTCCCTCCAGGTACTTAAAGACTAGTTTTTCTTTCATATCTGCTTCTAACTCTTTTTTTGCAGAGATTAGTAGATACTTGCGAGTTCCTTTCAGGTACTTGCAGCTTAATTTTTCTTTCATATCTATATATAACTTCTCTTTTGCAGAAATTAGCAGACGCTTGCAAGTCCCCTTCATGTACTTGTAACTTATTTTTCTTTCACGCCTACTACTTACTCTTCCTTTTGTAGAGGATAACAGGTGCTTTCAAGCCTCCATCAGGTATTTGCAAGCTAGTAGTATTCTGTGCTTTTCTTCTCATCTTTGTTTTGCAGAGCTCAGTGGAATACATTCATGTCTTCTTTGTTTTGCAAAGGCAATTCAGGTACACACAGGGTGTACCCTCCTTTCTTTGCTTACTATTAACTTTGCCTTTATAGGAAAAAGATAGGCATTGGCAAACTCCATCTAAGGAGAGACATCAGGTTCTATCTCTCCTTACCTCTTACTTTTCTAAGGGGTGGATCACGATTTTCTTGGGTCTCCTACTTTTTTGAAGTTCCCTTCTGGACTTCAAAAGGTGCAGGGATTATGTTAACCCAGAAATTGGTGATCCATCCCAAGATAGCCAGCTTGCAAGTCGCGGCCTACTCCAGATTCTCCCTGGAGTTTGAGACCAGTCTAAGGATGGGCGGACAGACTTCTCTATCTACTCAAGCCATGCGGCAGGGGCGGTCTCCCTAGTCTAGCCACCCAGGTCGCGCAGCGGCCGCTTGTTATGCAGGGGCTGCGGACTGCTTTCTCAGTTCGCCCCTGCAGGCTGCGAGGTTAGATCAGCTAACCGCACGACAGTTCTCTACATTCTGATAGGTGCAGACAGCTCTCTGGTACGTCCCAGTCTGCCAATAAGATGACGACCTGCCTCTAGGTCGCCCCAAAGATGACAACCTACCTCCAGGTCGCCCAAAAGATGATGACCTGCCTCCAGGTCACCCAAAAGATGAAGACCTGCCTCCAGGTCGTCCAGAAGATGACGACCTACCTCCAGGTTGCCCAGAAGATGACGACCTGCCTCCAAGTCGCCCAGAAGATGACAACCTGCCTCCAGGTCGCCCAAAATATGACGACCTACCTCCTCAGCCCGCCAACAGCACATCAGCTCCAGAAGACAAGTCCCTAACCGCACAGTATGGAGTGGACTCGGCGAACTCCTAGTTCTACTCGTACAAATCACTGACTCACTGGGGGTGACGTTACCAAAAGTTGTTACCTCCTCGAGCCTATAAATATCCCCCCATGTTGGGTACATTAGAAACTGTGTACCTGATTTGGAGAAGCCTCACTTAACTCAATGATATTCATCAATGCGTATTTGATGGGATTTTGAGTTTTAATGTTCAGGTTAAGGAAATGCAGAAAAAACTTTCTAAGTACAAGTGTCGACACTTGAGCAAGAGATGTATCGACACCAGTAGTTAGATTATGTCGACACACAGGACTTGTGTCAACACACAAAAATTATGTCAACAACAATTGTGTCGACACACAGGACTTGTTTCGACATACACCAGGATTCTGTCAACACCAATTATGTCTAGACTAGAAGCTATTGCGTCGACACACAGGACTTGTGTCGACACATTCCATAGAAGCTGTGTCGAGTAGATAAAGAAGGGATGTGTCGACATTATGTGAGATGTGCCGACATCATCAAGAATTGTGTCGACACATGGTCTATTTGTGTTGACACATTTGAAGTATTGTCTCGATGCTTTTTTACTGTTGATGTTCGGGTACATTGGAAAATATGTACCAGATTTGAAGAAGCCTCACCCTGCTCAATGATATACATCAAGGTGTATTTGATGTGCTTTGAGTTTATATGTGCAGGTTAAGTAATTGTAGTTAATGCAGAAAAGTTTCTAAGTCCATGTGTCGACACCTAGAGGTGAAGTGTCGACACTTATGGAGACTTGTGTCGACACCTAGAGAAACGGTGTCGACACTTGGAGTAATTGTGTCGACACCAGGAAAGGCAGAGTCGACACCAGGAGAAAAGTGTCGACACATACAGGCAGTGTCGACACCACGTGAAGAATTGTCAACATAATCAGTGTCGACACTTAGAGGCAGTGTCGACACCCAGAGGAACTTTGTCGACATCAAATGTGTCGACACCAGGAAGCTGTGTCGACACTCAGCAAGCTACAACAAAGTTAAAGTACATGTGTCGACACAAAGGAGATGTGTCGACACTCAGCAAGTTTCAACACAAGAAGACATGTGTCGACACAAAGGAGATGTGTCGACACTCAGCAAGTTGTCAACACAAGAAGGCATGTGTCGACACAAAGGAGTTGTGTCGACACACAGCAGAATTCAACTAAGTTCTAAAGAAGAAGTACTTGTGTCGACACACAGAATCAGTGTGGACACATTCAACAGAAGGATTGTGTCGACACACAGAACCAGTGTCGACACATTCTGAAGAAGCAGTGTCGAGAAGATGTTATAACAACTCAAGGAGTTGTGTCGAAACCATCAAGGCTAGTGTCAACACTCAGTTCACTTGTGTCGACACTTAGTCTATTTGTGTCGACACATAATGACTATCTGTCTCGACACTTTCAGACAGTGACAGAGAATTCAAGAAGTGACTGGATGACTTGACAGCTGTCATTTCAGCCGGTCTACTGCAACTGTCAGAGATGTCAGAGGTTGTTAGAAACCGGATCAGCCGGTTACCTTGGAGGAAGACTATAAAAAGACCTTTTCTCCTTCAACAGGAGAGAATGATTAATAATCAAGGAAGTGAGAATCACTCAAACAGAAGATAGAGATCTAACAACACAAAAGAAGAAGACCTTCAATAGAAGATCTAAGAAGTTGGAGAGAGAGAGCTCCTTCTAAGAAGTGCAGCTGCTGAACTAGGCTGCAAAGTTAGATTCAGATTGAGATCTGAATCTCAAGACAGCAGTTGATTGAAGATCATCTGCACAGGAGATACAACCCTACTGAGTTCTAATTCAAGAAGCTTTGAAGAAAGCTAAGGGAGGTTGATCTCTGCCAAGTTCTTCCAAGAACTCATCAAGAAGCCAGTCAACTCATCTCTCTCTTTCAGAGTTGTCGTTAATTACCTTATATTTTTAATTTCTTGTAGGATCCTAAGGGATCTGAGTTGTAAGCCTAATTTATAAAGGCTGAGGTAGGGCATTTGTGCCTGAGTGTAGGATATTTAATTCTCTAAGTGTAGGCTTTGATTGAAGGCTGAGGTAGGGCTGTTTAGCCTGAGTGTAGGTCTTGGTGAAGACTGAGTGGTAGGGCTTTGTGCCTGAGTTATAGGAGTGGGGACACTCTGAGTTGTAGGAACCTGATTTGGGGTTCTGAGCTGTAAGATCTGAGGATCTGAGGAGCAGTGGAGAAGTTAGGCCGAATCTAGTACACTACTAGATAGGCGAAGGGGGAAAGTGGATGTACCCAGACCTTGGGGAACCACTATAAAAATCTGTGTGCACTCTGTGAATGTTAGTTCTTGTGATTGCTATGTTGAGATAATTGTAGAATTGCATTAGCTATACTGTATTTCTGCCTTAAACTCAAAAAGGAATAAACACTTATTCACCCCCCCCCCCCTCTAGGTGATTAGGCACTATTTCTTTCAAGTGGTATCAGAGGGAGGTTACTCAAAAAGGGACATAACTGTCTGAGTAAGATCCTGTAGGCAAATTCAAAACAAACAGAAATCAAGAAAATGGTTCTAGTGAGAATCACAAGGAGCTGGGGTCCATGAAATTGCCAATCTGTAGAAAAGAGATTTTTGGCATATGGAAAGAGAGGGTTAGACTCTTTATGGAAGCATCTGACCCAAGAATCTACATTACAGTCAAAGAAGGGCCATATGTGCCAATGAAGGTATCTATTCTAGATGCAAATCAGAAAACTCCCAAGGACTTTTCTGAAATGACTAAGGATGAAATCATTCTGGCCACTATGGACAAGAGGGCCCAGAATATCATTGTTAGTGCAATTGATGATGCAACATTTCAGAATCTGATTCATTGTAAAACCTCTAAAGAAATGTGGGACACATTAATTGTTTATATGGAGGGATCAGAAGAAGTGAGACAAGATAGAAAGTCCTTGTTAAACCAAGAGTATGAAAGCTTCAGACAAGGAAGGTCCGATAGCATTACTGAATGTTACAAGAAATTCTATAAGATAGTCAATGAATTGATGTCCTATGGAAGAGAATTCAGCAATTATGAGTTGAATGATAAGTTCTTGACATCCCTAACTAAAGACTGGGACACCAACATTTGTGTCATTAGGGAAATGGCCAAACTACCTGATATACCTCCTCCAACTTTGTTTGGAAAACTGTTATCTTATGAGATGCAGTTAATGGTTAGGAAGGAGGAAGAGAAGACAACTAGAGTGGAGCACAAGGAAAGATCTGTGGCCTTCAAGACTGAAGCCACTAAGAAGTATAGAAGCAAGTCTCCATCTCCACCTCAAATAATTGCTGAGGCTGAGTAAGATAATTCAGATAGCAAGAATTCAGAGAGCAGTGAAAGTGATGAAGACTTTGCTGCATTTACTAGACATTTTCAAAAGTTTCTGAAGAAGAAGCAGTGGAGGTCTAAGCCTTCCACTTCTCAGTCAAAAGATAACTACTATCAGAAAAGAAAGTCATCAAGGAATGACAGGAGAAAGTCCAAGCCAAGCAAAGCTACATCATCAAAAATTGTATGTTATTGCTGCAATAGGCAGGGACATGTAGTGGCTGACTGTCCTGAAAAGAGGAAGGAGTCAGCTGACAAGAATAAGACTCAGTTTAAGGGAAAAAAGAAAAAGTCCTTTCTTGCAAAGAGAGATAAAAGCCTGACTGATCAGTCATCTTCAGAGACAGAAACAGAAGCTGAAGCCTACATTGGCTTATTTGCTGAAGAAGAAGAAGAAGAGTTCCTGCAAGTGCTGAACTCTATATATAAACAAGAACACAATCAGTGCAAGGGACTGATGGCCTTATCTGAAGGAGACAAAATCCAGGATCAGCCTGGACCAAGTAAGGTACAAACTTGTTCTTCTAGTTCAAATTTTTGTACTGAGTCAGAATCAGAGACATCAGCATCAAGTGATGTGGGTGAATCTGAATCTGAAGGAGACATTCATCAGTTAATTGATGAATATAGAGTATTGTTGCAGGCTTTGAAGAAAAGCAAAACCTTGGGCAAAACTCAGGCAAAGGAGATTGCTAGTCTTAAAGTGGCTGCAATAGATTTTGACAAATTGTTAGATCAAAAACTAAATGAAATAGCCAGACTGAAGAACATTACTGTTATTCAGATGGGTACTATTACATTTAAGAATGATCAAATTAGAAATCTGGAGATTATTCTTCAGAAAGAGAGAGAGATAGTTGCAAGGTTTTCTAAACCTAAGTCTGTTTTACCTTTGATAGATAAATTTGTACCTCAAAAGGGTAAGACTGGATTGGGGTTTACAAAACCTGCCAGGATAGCTAGGTCCAAATCTAAGGGCAAAGCCCCAGTACTAAACAAGAAGGATGATGTAGATACTTCAGCTAGGGTTGTGCCTAAACAAAGATACAACAGGTTTGAGTGCTGGTGTTGTGGCAAGATAGGCCACTTTGCCATAGATTGTTGGCACAATATAAGTGTCAAGGAGAATAGCAAACTGCCTGTTAAAAGAGTTACAGGTAGTTTTGTTAAAAGTCAAACTAACCAGCACCAAGGACCCAAGAATTATTTGGGTTATAAGGTTAAGTAATCTGTTTTGCAGGTGAGTCCAAGGGGCCATGCCCCTATATGGTACTTGGACAGTGGATGTTCCAGGCACATGACTGGAATAAGGGGATTGCTAAGGGACTATACATCTATCAAGGATGGCCCTAAAGTTACCTTTGGTGGTTCAGAAAAAGGAATCATCAAAGGCTTTGGTAACATTTCTTCTAATCTAATTACTATCATTCAAGTGGCTTATGTAAAGGGTTTGAAACACAACCTCATTAGTATAAGTCAGCTGAGTGATTTAGGATATGACATCTCATTTGTCAAGGATGGTTGTCATATCAAAAGGGCAAGTGATCAAAATATCATTCTGACTGGATATAGGAAGAGAAATGTATATTGTCTTGACTTTGTATTTGAGAACAATGTTTCTCCTATTTGTCTTGTGGCTGATGAGAGAGTCTCACATTGTGTAAAGTGGTACAAGAGGCTGGCTCATCTCAACTATAAGACAATTGGTCAACTCTATAGTAAAGAGTTAGTGAGGAATGGTCCTCAAGTTAAGTGTATAAAGGATGGGATATGCTCAGCTTGTCAAAAAGGCAAGCAGACCAGATCCACCTTTAATAGCCTTGAGAACAAGGATTCTGTGAGGTGTCTATACCTCTTGCATATGGATCTTTTTGGTCCTATGCTAGTTCACATCCTAGGTAGGAAGGTCTACACATTTGTGGTTGTAGATGACTATTCAAGATATTCCTGGGTGTTCTTCCTAAGACAAAAATCTGAAACCCCAAATATCTTATATAGTTTTGTTAAACAAATTCAGAATGAATTGGACAGTACTATGGTCAAAATCAGAAGTGACCATGGCACTGAATTTCAATCTGAAAGTATGACAAAACTGTGTGAGGATTTTGGAATTTTTCAGGAATTTTCTTCACCAAGAACACCTCAGCAAAATGGTATTGCTGAAAGGAAAAATAGAACCTTGATAGAGGCTGGTAGAACCCTATTAAGTGACACTTCTCTCCTAGAGTATTTCTGGGCTGAGGCAGTAAATACTGCTTGTCATGTGATCAATAGGGCTACTATCACCAAGAGCCACAAGAAGACCCCCTATGAGATTGTAAAGGGCAGAAAACCAAATTTATCCTATTTCAGGATCTTTGGTTGTAAATGATATATACTTAACAATGGAAAGTCTTATCTAACCAAGTTTGCTGCCAAATCCCAAGAGGGGATCTTTCTTGGGTACAGTAACAATAGTAAGGCTTATAGGGTCTACAACTTGACTACTCAAGTTGTAGAAGATTCTATTCATGTAGTTTTTGATGAAACAGGGCTCATTAACAGTGAATTGCCAAGTAGTGTTTGCAACTCTACAGGTGTAACTGAGAAGATGGACAAGCTCACCATAACAGAAGGTTCTTCTGCAAGTCAGCAAGAAGAAGATGGTGGCTGCTGTCCAGGGGGAGTGCAATATATTAATGATGCTGAAGAAGACCAAGAGGTGCAGCTAAACAAAGAAACTGAAGGTGTACAACCTGAAGACAGGCTGCCTCCAGCAAACAAACACCTAAAGGATCATCCAGTCAATCAAATAATTGGAGATCCCATACAAGGAGTGCAAATAAGAAGCAGGAATCTGAGTACAATCCTTTACTCCAGTTTTCTATCCCAAGTTGAGCCAAAGAAGTTTGAAGAAGCAGTACAAGACCCTCTTTGGATTGAAGCAATGTAAGAGGAGCTGAATCAGTTCAGGAGGTGTAAAGTCTGGGAGCTAGTTCCTAAACCCAAAGACCACAATATCATTGGAACCAAGTGGATTTTCAGGAACAAGTTGGATGAGAATGGTATTATTGTGAAGAATAAAGCAAGACTGGTTGCTAAGGGATATAGGCAGGAAGAAGGTATTGATTTTGATCAAACCTTTGCTCCAGTAGCAAGACTAGAAGCAATAAGGATGTTCCTTGCCTATGCAACACATCAAGCGTTTAAGGTATATCAAATGGATGTAAAGTCAGCTTTTCTGAATGGAAATCTGAAGGAAGAAGTCTATGTAGAGCAGCCATCAGGTTTTGTAGATTCTCTTAAACCTGATCATGTATATAGACTTAAGAAGGCTTTGTATGGGTTAAAACAAGCCCCTAGGGCTTGGTATGAAACCCTGTCTAGTTTCCTCATTGAGAACAAATTCTCAAGGGGGAAAATAGACAAGACTCTATTCCTTAGGGAATCCAGAGGCAAGATTATCTTAGTCCAAATATATGTAGATGACATAATATTTGGGTCTACAGAAAGTCATCTTTGCAGAAAGTTTACAAAACTAATGCAAGGACAATTTGAAATGAGCAGTATGGGGGAACTTAAGTTCTTCTTGGGTCTCCAAGTTAGACAGACTGATGATGGCTTGTCCACATGTCAGTCTAAGTTCACCCTAGAGTTGATAAAGAAGTATGGTATGGAATCATCCACTACCATGAAAACTCCTATGGGGTCAAGCATGTCTCTAAGCAAAGATGATACAGGGAAACCTGTAAATGAGACTTTGTATAGAGGGATTGTTGGCTCCCTACTGTATTTGACTGCTAGTAGACCAGATATCATGTATGCTACATGTGTCTGTGCTAGGTACCAAGCTTGCCCTAAAGAATCTCATCTGATAGCAGTCAAAAGAATATTGAGATATCTTAAGGGCACACCTTATCTAGGCCTTTGGTACCCTAGGAATGGAGACTTTGTACTGACAGGTTATTCAGATGCAGATTTTGCAGGCTGCAAGAAAGATAGGAAGAGTACTACAGGAACCTGTCAATTTCTAGGTGGAAGGCTGGTGTCATGGAGTACCAAGAAACAGACCAGTGTAGCCATCTCCACAGCTGAGTTAGAATATGTTGCTGCTGGAAGCTGTTGTGCACAACTTCTATGGATTCAACATCAGCTAGAAGATTATGGTATTCAAGTAAGTAGAACACCTTTATTTTGTGATTCTACTAGTGTCATTTCTATTACAAATAATCCTATCTCCCATTATAGGACTAAGCACATAGAAATTAAATACCATTTTCTTAGAGAACTTGTAGAAAAAGGAGACATTTCCCTAGAGTATGTTAAGACAGATAATCAGTTAGCTGATATGTTTACTAAACCCCTAGATGAAACCAAATTCAATAATTTTAAAATTGAATTAGGGATGATAAACTTAGAATAGTATTAAAAAATGGCTAGGTAAAATAGTGTAGACACACAGAGTTGTCTGTGTCGACACAAAGAAGTGGTGTCGACATTTCAGAGAAATGATGTCGACACATCTAGATAGTCAGTGTCGACACATCAGAGAATTTGTGTCGACACATCCAGAGTAGGTGTCGACACATCCAGGGTGGTGTCGACACTTAGGATTTTCATAGAATTCGTCGATTAGAATCTCAACTAATTGTCGAGATGAGATATATAAGTGTCGACACATATATTATGTCGACTATATCTGTGTCGACACATAGTTGTCGAGACATTAGAAGTAGGTGTCGACACTTTTCAACAGTGTCGACACATTTCTAGTAGTTTGACGCGCCTTTTCACCTTCAATTTTAGAAAGGTATAAATAGGTTTTCACCATTGTTTGTCGACACGCTCACCATAGTTTCGAGACCAAACTTGTGTGTCGACATCTCTCTTCTCTAAATTCAAAATTTCTTCAAACCATAATGGCGCCTAAGCTCGAAGAGAATATTAATGAAGGTTATGAGCTCATGTGACATGCCTTTGATGACGCGGAACCAGAAATCCAAGGCGTGATAACCCTAGTTGCAGAGACTGGGTTAGAGTATCTTGTATCAGAACCAATCAAGATCTGGAAGAAGGAGGTCCTTGAATTCCTGAGTGCAGCTACTCTTGATGAGTCTGGACTCAAGATTAAATCCAAAGTTCATGGGGCAAAAGTCAAGATTACCCTGAAAAGTCTAAGAAAGATTCTACATCTCCCTAGAACTAAAGAAGAGGAAGATGTATCTGCATCAAAGACAAGGGAGGCACTGGAATGGTGTGGTTTAGATTCAAGCCTTAAAATTGGATCTATTTTTAATAGAAAAGGCATGAACATGCAGGGCAAGTTCTTATCTGAAATAGTAGGCAAGGTGATACTGAGCAAGCCTGGTGGGCATGATAGGATATCAGCTCACATGTTCAGTTTGATGACAAGAATAATTTTCAAACTTAATACTGATTGGTCAGCAGTAATATTTGATAAGATAAAGGAGAGTCTGAAGAAACCCAATCTGGGTAGAATTCTGAGTTTATACTTAGCTGGAAGTATCCCTGAAGTGATGAACCAAGCTGCAGGTTCAAAGATAAACCATATGATGAGAATGGATGTTAGAACTTTCTCAAGGTGGGATAGAGTATTGACAAAAGAACTGCCTACACCAGAGAAGGAAACACCTCAGAAGAAGAAGCAGAAGAAAGCCATTGTGGCTTCTGAATCCTCAAGTAGCTCAGAAGAGCAAGTAATTTTTAGTTCTGATGATGAAGAGGGAAGAAATGCTGGACAGTCACCAGCAAGACAAGAAGATGCCCAGAGGAAGGGGGAGTTACCATCAACTAGCCCTATTCACCTGGATCCACTCCAGGGGGAGCCTCTACTTGTGGATGAGCCAACTCAATTAGATAGTGAAAGGGCTACCCAAACAATTCTAGAGGTAATCACTGAAGTTAATCAATTAAATTTCAATATTGAGGATGAAGTATTGACTCAATCATTACTTGATGTTGATCAGCATACTCAACTACCTAGTCAACCACAAGATGTTGTCATGGAGTACACATCAGTTGCTGATAAGGTGGTATCAGTTGCTCCTGAGATAAGAAATTCGCCAGTCCGACCTCAAAAGGAGTTTACACTGGAAGAGATGTTCCCTGGTCTTTTACAAACTGACTTTGAGGGAGAGAAAGCAGCTGTTGAGGGGGAGCAGGTAGACCTTGAGGGGGAGCATGTAGAGGAGACTACTACAATAGAGACTGAAGAGCAAAGGAGTGCTGAGGAGCTACCACAGACCGAGAAGGATTTACCTCCTAGTCCTAAGGACAGGGTAGACATAGCCAGTACTTCTGCCTCAGAGGATGAAGAGGCTGCTAGAGCCAAGAAAAGAAAGTTACAAGTCTTCAAGAGAAGAAGCCAGACCTACAAAAAGGCACTGCAAACCATTGTTCCACAACAATCCCCAACTGCTGACTATAGTTCTTTGTTGGTGGCTTTGCAAATTAAGATGGATGAGCAAAGTAAAGCTCTAGAAAAGTATATGGATGAAAGCCATAAATCACTCCAATTTGATCTGGCTCAAGATATTAAGTCTATTAGATTTGAAGTTAATCAACATAAGAAGGAGATGACTGATTGTTTCCATAAAGGAGGCAATGTAGTGGTCTATCTGGCTACTCAACAAGAGAATCTCAAGAAACAGTTTGATGACATGGCAGTAAAACAAGGTTATGTATTGGAAAATCAATTAAGGATGAATGATAACCTCACTGAGTCCCATAATGTCATAGTCACTGAGATGCAGAATATTGCTAATGCCCAAACTATGGCTAGGACTACAGCTCGAGAGGACTTTGATAAGCATCTACAAGAGAGTCTCACTGTTGTTAAAAGTGCCATTGAAGATTCTCAAAAAGCTATTTCTGCTCAGCTTCAGAAGTTCAAACCATTTTATAAGGATGGAGTTAACTACCTGAATGCTCAAATAAGATTCCAGAAAGATGATCTTAGGGATCATATAGAAAGAGAAGTCATAAAGGGGGAGAGGGTATTAGTCAAAGCAGGTTCTGATCATGCAAAATGGATTTCAAACTCCATCAGAGCTACCCTTGGATATCCACCCTTGTGTGATGATGATAATGTGTCAGAATCTGGGATTAATCCTGCATATTTTGGAGGAGCACAAGCTGAAGTAGCTCACGTGATATATCCTCCTGCAGATTTTGACATGATACATCAGGAGGTGCAGTCTATGTATAGCCCTCCTGAGGGTAATCAGAATGTTATTCTTGAGAAAGTAGTACAGCATGTGCCAGAGGCAATATCAAAAGAGCAGGAAGCTTAATTATCTAAGAAGAGGTTCAGAGAGCAGGCTGAATTAAGGCCAGACTTTGAGCAATGGAGCCCAACCTCTAGTAATATCATATTAACTGCTTGGAAGGCTGCAAAAGATAATTTCCTAGAGAGAGGTAAATGGTATTCTGACCAAGAATGGAAAAAACATGAGGCTAGGCAAGAGGCCATAGTACAATACAGAAGGAAGGCTAAATTAGGGAAGCAACCTCCTAATGCACAGGAGCCTAGCAAGTACTTTCCTAAGCCTTATCATTATTTTGAGAGATAGAAGATAAGGGCTGAAGAACAAAAAAAGAAGAATCTTAAGGGAAAGAAGCCTACTGATGACAATGAAGCTCCAGTTCAAGCAAAGATTCAATCTGGAAAAGGCATTGTTATCAAGGAGCCAGAACAGCCTTAGGATAGATTTTTTCTTAAGTTTACAATCTTGTAATCATTTGCATTAAACTCCATGTAAACTTTTGATTAATGAAAATGTTGAAAGTTGTACAAAAACTATGTTTGATGTTCAAATTATTACATTGTTTTTTCTGTGATGATTATTTATACTTGTTTTGTTAAGTATTTACCATGTCATATAATACTGCTATACATCATAATTGAGCATTTGTTATGTATGGTGTATATCATTGACTAAGGGTTATGACTTCTCCAAATAGGGGGAGATTGTTGGGTACATTGGAAAATATGTACCAGATTTGAAGAAGCCTCACCCTGCTCAATGATATACATCAAGGTGTATTTGATGTGCTTTGAGTTTATATGTGCAGGTTAAGTAATTGCAGGTAATGCAGAAAAGTTTCTAAGTCCATGTGTCGACACCTAGAGGTGAAGTGTCGATGCTTATGGAGACTTGTGTCGACACCTAGAGAAACTGTGTCGACACTTGGAGTAATTGTGTCGACACCAGGAAAGGCAGAGTCGACACCAGGAGAAAAGTGTCGACACATACAGGCAGTGTCGACACCACGTGAAGAATTATCAACATAATCAGTGTCGACACTTAGAGGCAGTGTCGACACCCAGAGGAACTTTGTCGACATCAAATGTGTCGACACCAGGAAGCTGTGTCGACACTCAGCAAGCTACAACAAAGTTAAAGTACATGTGTCGACACAAAGGAGATGTGTGGACACTCAGCAAGTTTCAACACAAGAAGACATGTGTCGACACAAAGGAGATGTGTCGACACTCAGCAAGTTGTCAACACAAGAAGGCATGTGTCGACATAAAGGAGTTGTGTCGACACACGGCAGAATTCAACTAAGTTCTAAAGAAGAAGTACTTGTGTCGACACACAGAATCATTGTCGACACATTCAACAGAAGGATTGTGTCGACACATAGAATCAGTGTCGACACATTCTGAAGAAGCAGTGTCGAGAAGATGTTACAACAACTCAAGGAGTTGTGTCGACACCATCAAGGCTAGTGTCAACACTCAGTTCACTTGTGTCGACACTTAATCTATTTGTGTCGACACATAATGACTATCTGTCTCGACACTTTCAGACAGTGACAGAGAATTCAAGAAGTGACTGGATGACTTGATAGCTGCCATTTCAGCCGGTCTACTGCAACTGTCAGAGATGTCAGAGGTTATTAGAAACCGGATCAGCCGGTTACCTTGGAGGAAGACTATAAAAAAACCTTTTCTCCTTCAACAGGAGAGAATGATTAATAATCAAGGAAGTGAGAATCACTCAAACAGAATATAGAGATCTAACAACACAAAAGAAGAAGACCTTCAACAGAAGATCTAAGAAGTTGGAGAGAGAGAGAGCTCCTTCTAAGAAGTGCAGCTGCTGAACTAGGCTGCAAAGTTAGATTCAGATTGAGATCTGAATCTCAAGACAGCAGTTGATTGAAGATCATCTGCACAGGAGATACAACCCTACTGAGTTCTAATTCAAGAAGCTTTGAAGAAAGCTAAGGGAGGTTGATCTCTGCCAAGTTCTTCCAAGAACTCATCAAGAAGCCAGTCAACTCATCTCTCTCTTTCAGAGTTGTTGTTAATTACCTTATATTTTTAATTTCTTGTAGGATCCTAAGGGATCTGAGTTGTAAGCCTAATTTATAAAGGCTGAGGTAGGGCATTTGTGTCTGAGTGTAGGATATTTAATTCTCTAAGTGTAGGCTTTGATTGAAGGCTGAGGTAGGGCTGTTTAGCCTGAGTGTAGGTCTTGGTGAAGACTGAGTGGTAGGGTTGTGTGCCTGAGTTGTAGGAGTGGGGACACTCTGAGTTGTAGGAACCTGATTTGGGGTTCTGAGCTGTAAGATCTGAGGAGAAGTGGAGAAGTTAGGCTGAATCTAGTACACTACTAGATAGGCGAAGGGGGAAAGTGGATGTACCCAGACCTTGGGGAACCACTATAAAAATCTATGTGCACTCTGTGAATGTTAGTTGCTGTGATTGCTGTGTTGAGATAATTGTAGAATTGCATTAGTTGTACTATATTTCTGCCTTAAACTCAAAAAGGAATAAACACCTATTCACCCCCCCCCCCCCTCTAGGTGATTAGCCACTATTTCTTTCAGTTGAGATAGTGTACAATGAGGTATCAAGTGTCAAGACTGAAGACTTGACAGCTGTCATAACTAACAAAGCTGTTGCATCTGTCAGAGCTGTCAGAAGGCCGTTATGAACTGGAACAACCGGTAACCTCAGATGGGTCTATATAAAGACATGTTCTATCATCAAACAGAGGAGATCGAAGAAGAAAGGACTTGACATTTTACTAACAGTTGAAATCTACAAGTCATCAAGAGAAGGCAAATTCTGAACAAATCTGTAAGAAGATTTCAGATCAAATTCTGAATAGAAGGAGGAAGTTGGATTGAGGATGAAAGTGTAGGTTAGATCTGAAATACTCTAGACGGGGGGTGAATAGAGTATGGTGCTCACTACAAAAAACTTTACAACTTTTGTTGTATTCCTAAGTGAACAGGTCAGTAATTGAAATAAATAAGCACAGCAACCTAAATTATCACAGAGCACAGCCAAAAGAAAAGAAAAGGACAATCAGACGACACAAGAAATTTTATAGTGGTTCCCCAACCTGGGTACATCCACTCTTCTACCACCCTGGTAGGAATCCACTCAGGTTTTTGATCAGGTCCCTGACACCAATGAGCTTTTGTTCAGGTGCTCAAAAACCAAAACCTCAAGTCTTTTGGTAGGAGACTTGTAACAGGTAATAATTTTGAAGGGAATTAAAATAATGTACAGAGTTGGAAGAGAGGTGATGGTGTCTTCTCTTTCTCAAAACAACTGAGAAGACTGTGGATTGATTTTAGCAGATCTGCTCCCCCTGAGTTCTTGAATGTATCAGGAAAGCTAGAGCACTTCTTCAGGGTGATAGGTCTTCAAAACTGTAATGTCTGGACCAGAGATGCTTCAGGAACTTCTTTGACAGATAGAAATTTGTTGTCCTTCTGAAGTTGTCCTGAGAATTGACAGAAGAAGACTCTTGATAGTGATTGGTTGTTCTTCTTCTTCTTGATGATGTTCTCTGGCCTAGGCAGACTTGCAGAAAAGAACTTTTGATTGTGGTGAGATTATTCTTCTGTGCAATCATTGTCTATGTCTGACTAGTTGTCTGTGTATGTCTGTATCAATCTGTATTACTGCTTCGTTCCTTTCTTTCTCTCTGACTATCGTGTACTAACTGAGGAGCATCCAAAATTTGAATGTTTGAGCAGTAATTGCAGTCGGCCTGGGAAGGAAGAGACAATCAATGATTTCCCTAACTGTCCCATGGAAAAACGGCAAGAAGTAATCCATGATTAATGCGCGTTCCAACGGTAACATTCCGAGAAGATCTGGCATTAACTACTTCAGGAATCATCGCCAAGAAACGGGACGGGAAAACTGGAGAAGACCTAATCTGGAATCGTCGAACGAAGAACGAGGCTCGTCGAGCTGAGTTCACAGTTCGTCGAGCTGAGCTGATGAGTTCGTCGACCAGACAATAGTCTTCAGGGAAATCTGCTACTATCTTCGTCGAACAGACAATCTTCATTCGTCGAGCTGAGAACCATCATTCGTCGAGCTGAGAACCAAAATCGTCGAGCTGAGAATGATTGTGGACTTAGTCAAAATATTCTGCATCCACTGATATTCAGTGTCGACATAAGCTTGGTGTCGACTGATTGATCTTGGTGTCGACACAAATCTTCTGGTGTCGACATAAGCTGGTGTCGACTAATTGATCTTGGTGTCGACACAAATCTTTTGGTGTCGACATAAGCTGGTGTCGACTAATATCCTGAGTGTCGACATAAGTTGTCTGGTGTCGACACATGACCTAAGTGTCGACACAAATCCTCTGATGTCAGAATTCGTCGAGTAGAGTACTGCATTCATCGACCTGAGAAGCTGACTTCGTCGACCTGAGAAGCTGTGAACTTGAGATCCAAGTTCATCGAGCTCAGAATCTAATTCGTCGACCGAAGTCTGAAGTTGGACTTAGAAAAATTCTGGAGTTATCCTGACTTTAGCTTGCTGAAGAACCTCAGTCTTCATCGAACAGAGAACAAAGATCGTCGAGCTCAGCACAAAGAATTATCTCAAGATCGTCGAGCGCATAACACCTTTCATCGAGCTGAGTTCGACGAACGTCGAACTCATTTAACTTGGTCTTGAAAACTTCAAGTCTGGAGTCTCTGATGGTCTTGTTGATAGCTGGTCCAACTGAAGTTGACTCTAAGGACTTGGCCTAAACTCTAGGACACAAAATTGACTGTGGCTATACATAATGGGTCACATCTTAAGCTAGTGAACCTAGCCCAAATCAACTAGGGATCCAACAGAGGATCATCTCCAACTTCACAAGAAGATCATCCTTACTTTGTTCAGATTCAAGAAGCTTTGAAGAAGCTAAGACATGTTGGATCTTAAGCAGTTAGATCAATCAAGATTTGATCAAGAAGCCTTCACCCCTTTCTCTCTCTACCTAGGTGAAGGATTTATCTCTTTTATAATCAATTTTTCTGTAAGATCTTTTATAGATCTGTGTGTAAGAGAGTTATCTCTCTGAGTTGTAAGCCTATATCTATAAAGGCTGAGGTAGGGCTGTTAGCCTGAGGTAGGAGATTGATTTCTCTGACTTGTAAGCCTGGTGGAAGAGGCTGAGATAGGGCTTGATTGCCTGAGTGGTAGGAGTGTGGACTCACTCTGAAGTAGGATTCTCTGATAGAATCTGAGTTATAGGACTTTCTGAAGTCTGAGCTGTAGGAACCATTCTGGGTTCTGAGTTGTAAGATCTGAGGATCTGAGAAGGAAGAAGAAAGTTAGGCTGAATCTAGTATACTGCTAGATAGGCGGAGGGGGAAAGTGGATGTACCCATCTCTTGGGGAACGACTATAAATCTGTTTTTACGTTGTGATTGGCTGTGTTTTCTATTAATCTGTGCTGTGATAGTTGTTACATAGGTTGTCTACTGGTGGCATATATTATCTGTCTTAATAAAAAGGAATTGAACCTATTCACCATCCCCCCCCCCTCTAGGTGTTTAGGATATCTTGAAATCAATTCTTTCAAGTGGTATCAAAGCGAGGTTGCACAAGAATAGACTCAACAGTCTGAGTTGATCTCCAAGGCAGTTATCAGTTAGACAAAATGGGTCCAAGTGAAAATCACAAGGAACTTGAATCCATGAAACTACCTATATGTAGAAAGAAATCTTTGGCATATGGAAAGAGAGAGTCAGATTATTCATGAAAGATTCTGACCCAAGAATCTACATCACAGTTAAAGAAGGGCCATTCATTTCTATGAACATCTCAGTTCTTGATGCCAACCTAAGGACTCCAAAAAGTTACTCAGAAATGACAAAGGATGAGATCATCTTAGCCACTATGGATAAGAGAGCACAGAACATAATAGTTAGTGTTATAGATGACTCAACTTTCCAAAACTTGTTTCACTATAAAACCTCCAAGGAGATATGGGACACTTTGATTGTCTACATGGAGGGATCTGAAGAAGTAAGAGAGGACAAAAAGTCTATGCTAAATCAAGAATATGAAAGTTTTAGACAAACTAAAACAGATAGCATAACTGAGTGCTACAAGAGGTTTTTCAGAATAGTTAATGAACTAATGTCATATGGAAGAGTCTTTAGCACATATGAGCTCGATGATGAGTTTCTCAGATCACTAACCAAGGACTGGGATACCAAGATATGTGTCATCAGGGAAGTGTCCAGACTTGCAGACACCTCTCCACCAACCCTATTTGAAAAATTGTTATCATATGAGATGCAGCTTATGGCCAGAAAGGAGGAGGAGAAAAGCCATAGGTCTGAGTACAAAGAGAAATTTGTGGCCCTCAAGGTCGAAGCTACAAAGAAGGACATCAGGATGTCTCCATCTCCTCCTAAGAAAGCTGCTGAAGTTATCTCAGATAATTCTGACAACAACACATCAGACAGCCCTAATTCTGATGAAGACTTTGCTGCCTCCACAAGGCAATTCCAAAGATTCATGAAGAAAAAACAGTGGAGAGCAAAGCCATCCTCCTCACAGTCCAAGGATGACTATTACCTGAAAAAGAAATCTTCTAAGAAAGATAGGTATGGCACTAAACCTAGCAAAATAACTTCTTCTAAGATTGTTTGTTATTGTTGCTGCCCTGATAAAAGAAAGGAATCTAATGACAAGAAGAAGCATCAAAATAAGGGCAAGAAGGAGAGATCATTTGTTACAAAAAATCAGAAAAGTTGGACTGACTCCTCATCATTAGGTTCAGGAGAAGAGGATGAAGCTGAAGCCTATATTGGATTGTTCACTACTAAAGAGGATTCAGTAGAATCTGAATTATTGTAAATGCTGGACTCTATAAATGGGATTGAAGATAATAATTGCAGAGGGATGATGGCTTTGTCTAAGGAAGATTAGTGACAGGATCAGCCTGGTCCTAGTAAGGTAAACAACCTATCTTCAGTTTCTGATTATTATACTAGATTAGAATCAGAAGCATCTACATCAAGAGATGAGGATGGTTCTGAATCTGAAGGGGATGTTCATCAACTAATTGATGAGTATGGTGATCTGTTGCAAGCTCTTAAAAGAAGCAAAATCCTTATCAAAAAAACAGGCTAAGGAAATTGCATCTCTTAAATTGGTTGTATCAGATTCAGCAAAAATGCTGGATTTGAAGTTGAATGAAGTTGCCAAACTGAAAAACATAACTGTTATTCAGATGGGTACAATTACCTTTAAAAATGATCACATCAAGAGTCTGGAAGTCAGACTTCAAAGAGAGAAGGATCTTGTGGCTAAATTCTCAAAGCCAAAGTCAGTCTTACCCTTAATTGAAAACTTCATCCTCCAAAATGGTAGGACAGGATTAGGCTTCAAGGGAAGAACAAGGGCAGCTAATTCCAAAAGAAAAGGCAAAGTCCCAGTTCAGCCACTAGCCTCCAAACCCCCGATTTCTTTCAGGAGAGTAATGCAGCCTACTAACAGGTATGACCATGACATCACACATGGTCACTGTAAGCATGGTAATCAGAATGACAATGGTGCAAATGCCAATAGGGAAGCCCATGAACAAACACACCATGTTCTTCAGGAATCATCAGTGTTTGATGCACCAGGCCCAGCACTCAATAAAAGGACCACTGTACCTACAGAATTAAGGATTGCTGACAGCTATGCTATTAAGACTGTACTTAAAAGAAGATACAATAGATATGAGTGCTGGTATTGTGGCAAAGTGGGTCATTAGGCCATTAATTGTTGGCACAACACAAGTGTCATGAAAAATGCCAGCTTACCTGTCAGAAAGGCTGCAGGCAAGTATGTCAAATTTCAAGCTAACCTGAACCTAGGCCCCAATCACAATTGGGGTTCTAAGGATAGGTAATTTTATTTGATGCAGGTGAGTCCAAGTGGCCCTACCCCAATATGGTACTTGGACAGTGGATGTTCCAGGAACATGACTCGAACAAGAAGGATGCTGAAGGATTACTCTCCCATAGAAAATGGACCCAAAGTGATCTTTGGTGGATTTGAAAAGGGGGTCATCAAAGGGTTTGGTAACATTTCCAATAGCTATATCACTATCACCCAAGTGTCCTATGTGAAAGGTCTGAAACATAACCTAATAAGCATAAGCCAACAAAGTGATCTTGGTTATGACACTTCTTTTATTAAGAATGGGTGTCAGATTAGAAGAATAAGTGATGAAGAGGTCATCTTGTCGGGTTATAGAAAAGGAAATGTCTATTGTCTAAATTTTGTGGGTGAGAATAAAGATTCTCCTATTTGCATAGTTGTAGATGAGAAAGCTTCTCATTGTGTCAAATGGCACAAGAGGCTAGCTCACCTTAACTACAAGACTATAGGTCAACTCTTTAGTAAAGAGTTAGTGAGAAATGGTCACCGGGTCAAGTGCATCAAGGAGGGTGTATGTTCAGCTTGTCAAAAAGGAAAACAGACCAAGACCTCCTTCCACAGTCTTGATATCAAAGATTTAGTGAGGTGTTTGTATCTCCTGCATATGGACCTATTTGGTCCTATGCCAGTTTATAGTCTAGGTAGGAAAGTCTATACCTTTGTGGTTGTTGATAACTTTTCCAGATTTGCTTGGGTATTCTTTCTGAGTAAGAAATCTGAAACTCTAACTGTCTTCCAAACATTTGTTAAGCAGATACAAAATGAATTCAATAATTCTGTGGTTAAGATTAGAAGTGACCATGTGACTGAGTTTCAGTCTGAATGCATGACAAAATTCTGTGAAGAACTTGAAATTTCTCAAGAATACTCATCACCTAGAACTCCCCAGCAAAATGGAATTGCTGAAAGTAAAAATAGAACACTTATTGAGGCTGGTAGAACACTACTAAGTGACACATCTCTCCTAGAATATTTCTGGGTTGAGGCAGTAAACACTGCTTGTCATGTTCTCAATAGAGCTTCCATCAACAAAAGCCACAAGAAGACTCCCTATGAGATTCTGAAGGGCATAAAACCAAATATATCCTATTTTAGGATCTTTGGTAGCAAGTGTTATGTACTTAACAATGGCAAGTATTATTTAACTAAGTTTGCTGTCAAGTCTCAAGAAAGGATATTTGTTGGGTACAGCAGAAATAGTAAGGCATACAAGATATACAACTTGACTACTCAAGATGTAGAAGAATCTGTCCATGTAGTCTTTGATGAATCTAAGCTAATCATTCGTGAGCTGTCTAGCACTTATTGTAGCTCTACAGGTTTGAAGGAAAAGATGGACAAGCTAACCATTAGGGAAGACCAACCTGCAAGACAGGATGAAGAAAATTATGGATGTTGTCCAGGGGGAGTACAAGACCCACAAGCTGATGAAGAAGACAATGAAGTACAGTTTGGTGGGGAGATTGGAGAAAATCAAGTTGTGGATAGATTGCCTCCAGTAATATGACATCTAAGGGATCACCCAGCACACCAAATTATTGGTGATCCAAGATATGGTGTTCTGACCAGAAGCAAGAGCTTGAACACAGTTCTATGCTCAAGTTTCCTATCCCAGATGGAACCCAAGAAATTTGAAGAGGCCATACAAGACCCAAATTGGATTGATGTCATGCAGGAAGAGCTGAATCAATTCAGAAGATGTAAAGTCTATAAGTTGGTTCCTAAAGCAAAGAATCGCAATATCATAGGGACTAAGTGGATCTATAGGAACAAGTTAGATGAGAATGGCATTATAGTCAAGAATAAAGAAATACTGGTAGCAAAAGGCTACAGGCAGGAAGAAGGAATAGACTTTGACCAAACATTTGCCCCAGTGGCAAGGTTGGAAGCAATAAGATTGTTCCTTGCTTATGCAGCTTACCAAGGGTTCAAGGTATTCCAGATGGATGTAAAGTCAGCATTTTTGAATGGTGACTTAAAAGAGGAAGTTTATGTTGAACAACCCTCAGGTTTTGTAGATCCTCTTTATTCTAATTATGTTTATAGGCTTAAGAAAGCTCTATATGGATTTAAACAAGCCCCTAGGGCTTGGTATGAAACACTATCTACCTTCCTTATTGAGAACAAATTCTCAAGGGGGAAAATAGATAAAACTCTATTCCTAAGGAAATCAAAAGGCAAGATCATCCTAGTCCAGATATATGTTGATGACATTATCTTTGGATCAACTAAAAACAACCTTTGTAGAAAGTTTGAAAAACTTATGCAAGGGAAGTTTGAGATGAGCAGCATGGGTGAGCTGAAATTCTTCTTGGGACTCCAAGTTAGACAGACTGATGATGGCTTGTTCATATCCCAGTCTAAGTTCACCAAGGAGTTAATTAAGAAATATGGCATGGAGTCATCCTCCACCATGAGAACTCCAACGGGGTCAAGTATTCCTATAGGTAAAGATGATGCAGGAAAACTTGTAGATGAGTCTTTGTATAGAGGGATAATTGGCTCTCTTCTTTACTTAACTGCTAGTAGACCAGACATCATGTATGCTACATGTGTCTGTGCTAGGTATCAAGCTTTCCCAAAAGAATCTCATTATACTGCTGTCAAAAGAATTTTGAGATATCTTAAGGGAACACCAAATCTTGGTCTTTGGTACCCTAAGAATAGAGATTTTCTACAAACAGGTTTTTCAGATGCAGACTTTACAGGATGCAAAGAAGATAGGAAAATCACCACTAGCACATGTCAGTTCCTAGGTGGAAGATTGGTGTCATGGAGCAGCAAAAAGCAGACAAGTGTGGTTATATCTACTGCTGAGTCAGAATATGTAGCTGTAGGCAGTTGTTGTGCTCGGCTGTTATGGATACAACATCAACTTGAAGACTATGATATCAAGGTAAGTAGAACTCCATTATACTGTGATTCTACAAGTGTCATATCTATTGCTAGAAATTCTGTTTCTTCACATAGCAGAACTAAGCACATAGAAATCAGGTTTCATTTCATTAGAGATCATGTTGAAAAAGAAGACATAAGTTTAGAATTTGTCAACACTTATAATCAAATTGCCGACATGTTCACCAAACCACTGGATGAAACTAAATTCAATTACTTTAAAATTGAATTAGGCATGCTAAACTTGGAATAAAATGGTAAATATGACTAAGTAATTCTGAGTCGATACATAAAGAAATCTGTGTCGACACTGAGTAGTTGGTGTCGACACATAGCTTTCCTAACATTTAGATATTGGTGTCGACACATACAGTCGTCTGTGTCGACATACAGAAATTAGTGTAGACTCTTAAGGTTGTTTGTGTCAACACATCGCAATTGGTGTCGACACATTGTATTGTAATACCTTTAAATTCTCTGTCAAGACTTTAGTAGTCTGTGTCAACACCATCCCAACTGTGTCGACACCATAAGCAAATTTTTGCCTGCCTTTTGGCCTTCTTTGTTTAGAGATGTATAAATAGGTGGAAACAAGACCTTGTCGACTACGCTCTCAGAATTCTCGACAACAAACTATTTGTATCGACAAGACCTTTATCTTTCTTCTCCTCAATCTCTCTCTCTCTCTCTCTCTCATCCCTAATGGCGCCAAAAATGGAACAGAACATCAACGAGGGATATGAACTGGTTCTCAATGCATTTGAGACTGCCACACAAGAAATCCAAGCCATGATTACCCTAATCACTGATAATGGATTGGAGTACTTAGTCTCAGAACCAACCAGGATATGGAAGAAGGAGGTTCTTGAATTCTACTCGTCGGCATCAATGGATTCAAAGGGCATGAAAATTAAATCATATGTCCAAGGAACTAAGGTAAAACTCACACAAAAGAGTTTAAGTAAGACACTTCAGCTTCCCAGGATTAAGGAAGAAGATGACATAGCATCATCCATGACAAAAGATGCTCTCCAATGGCGTGGACTGGATCCTACTACCAAGATTGGATCTTCAATGTACAGGAAGGGAATGAATTCCCATGGCAAATTCCTATCTGAGATTATAGGCAAGGTTATTTTGTGCAAATCAGGAGGACATGATAGGATTTTAGCATATATGTTCAATCTCATGATCAGAGTTATATTCAAGGTGAAAACTAACTGGTCAGTTGTTGTCTTGGAAAAGATCAAAGAAAGTATCAAGAAACCTAATCTGGGCAGAATACTAAGCTTGTATCTGGCTTTGAATATTCTAGAGGTGATGAATCAGACTATAGGTTTTAAGATTAATCATATGAGGAGAATGGACTTAAGAATATTGTCCAGATGGGATAGGGTTTGACCAAGGATGTTTCTACTCCTCAGAAACACATAAAACAGATTCAGAAAAAAAAAAGAAAACTGCACACAAGACCACTGAATCTTCCAGTGATTCAAAGGAAGAAGTTGTTTTTAGCTCAGATAACGATGGATCAGAAAGGACTAGAAAATCACCTGCTCTAAAAACTGTAACTGATGGTCAGGTGCAGGGGGAGCATATTCCTGCAAGCAACATCCCAGTGGATCAGGTCCAGGAAGAGCCTCTTCAAGGGGGGAGCTAATGAGCTTTTTCCAGTTCTAGCTCAACAAGTGCCATCACCTTTAGGGGGAGCTAATGTACAAGAGCCAAATGTCCAAACAGCTGTATTGGACAGTGAAGCAGACACTCAATCTATACTTGAGGTAGTACAGGATATAAATCAAGCTGCTATAGGCACTGAGAATGATGCACTGGATGTTCTTATGAATGACATTGATAAAACTAACCAAGACAATGTCCCTGAACATGAAATTACCATGGAAGAAACTTTTGAATTTGAAGGAGGTCTATCTGCTGAGAAAGAGAAAGTTATTCCACCAGTTCAAATGCAACAAGAGGTCACATTAGAAGAATTATTTCCTGATTTACTAGGAGCAAGAATTGAGGGGGAGCTACCAAGAACTGAGAGGGAGCAGCCCATCATTGCCTCTAGTCCAAAAGACACTGTGGATGTAGTTAGTTCATCTGATTCCTCTGAAGATGATGACGCCTGTAGGGAAAAGAAAAGGAAACTTGTGGAGCTCAGGAAGAGGAGCTCAGGCTATAAGAAAACCTTGCAAACTGCCCCACAAATACATTCTCCTGCAGTTGATTTCAGTTCACTTTTAGTGTCACTGCAATTGAAATTGGATGAGTAAAGAGTTGCTCTTGAAAAATATGTGGATGAGAGTCATAAAGATCTGCAATTTACCTTGGCCCAGGATATCAAATCCATTAGGTTTGAAGTCAATTTGCACAAAACAGAAATGACCGAATGCTTCCAAAAGGGGGGTCATGATGTAGTCATCTTGGCCAAACAACAACAGGAGGCCAAGACTCAGATAGATGACATTGCAGTAAAACAAGATTATGTTCTAAAAAATCAAATTAGAATGAATGACAATCTCATAGAATCCCAGAATGTTATTGTAACAAAACTCAAGAATCAAGCAACTACTGTTACTGAACACATGGTTAAAGTAAAGTCCGAGTTTGATAAACAACTCAAAGCGGATTTAGCTACTGTCCACACCGCTATCCAGGCCTCTCAAAAGGCAATTTCTGATCAAATGCAGAAATTCAAATCCTATTATACAGAAGGCACAAATTATGTAACTGATCAAATAAGATTTCAGAAGGATGATCTAAGAGCCCATATCGAAAGAGAAGTCATAAAGGGGGAGAGAATATTAGTCAAAGCAAGCTCAGATCATGCTAAATGGATAACTAATTCTATCAGAGCAACTCTTGGTTATCCACCCCTTTGTGATGATGACAACACTACTGAATCAGGAATTCAACCTGCTTACATTGAAGGGGTTCAGCAGGAAGTAACCCAAATCATTTATCCACCTTCGGATTTTGCTGAAATTCAGCATGCAGTATAACACATGTATAGTCCTCCAAAGGAGGCACAGAATGTTATTATTGAAAAGGTTGAAATGTCTGAAGCTGCATTACAAAGAGAGCAAGAAGCACAAAGAGCTAGGGATGCTCAGAAATAAGCTCAACTATCTAAGAAAAGGTACAGAGAACAGGCAGAATTAAAGCCTGATTTTGAACAATGGAGTCCAACCTACAGGAACATTATTCTCACTTCTTGGCAAGCTATTAAAGAAAATATGCATGATAGAGGCAAGTGGTATTCTGAATAGGAATGGAGAAAATATTAGAAGCGGCAAGATGCCATATACCAGTTCAAAAGAGACATTAAAGCTGGGAAAATACCTGCTAACTCTGTGGAGCCTAGCAAATATTTTCCAAAACCTTATCATTACTTTGAAAGGCAAAAGGTCAAGGCTGAAGAGCTCAAGAAGAAGGATCTGAAAGGAAAGAAGCCGACTGATGACACAGAAGCTAATGTACAAGCTAGGATTCTGTCTGGCAAAGGGATTGTCATCAAGGAGCATGATCAATCCTAGGATAGATTGACTAGGTTTAGAACTATATAATATTTTGTTCTAAGATCCTTGTAATGTAACAAAAAACCTGATTCTTGTTCGCTGTATTTTATCATATTTTGTGATAATATTACATGACAATTTTGTTTATGAGTTACCCTGTCTGAGTAATACTTTTATACATCATAATCTTTATTTTATTATAAGTGATGTATATCATTGACTAAGGGTTATGAATTCTCCAAATAGGGGGAGATTGTTGGGTACATTAAAAACTGTGTACCTGATTTGGAGAAGCCTCACTTAACTCAATGATATTCATCAATGTGTATTTGATGGGATTTTGAGTTTTAATGTGCAGGTTAAGGAAATGCAAAAAAAACTTTCTAAGTACAAGTGTCGACACTTGAGCAGGAGATGTGTCGACACCAGGAGCCAGATTATGTCGAGACACCGGACTTGTGTCGACACACAGAAATTCTGTCAACAGCAATTGTGTCGACACACAGGACTTGCATCGACACACACCAGGATTCTGTCAACACCAATTATGTCGAGACTAGAAGCTATTACGTCGATATACAGGACTTGTGTTGACACATTCCACAGAAGCTGTGTCGACTAAATAAAGAAGGGATGTGTCGACATTGTGTAAGCTGTGTCGACGTCATCAAGAATTGTGTCTACACGTGGTCTATTTGTGTTGACACATTTGAAGTATTGTCTCGTGTTTTTCAGCTGTTGAGATAGTGTACAATGAGGTATCAGGTGTCAAGACTGAAGACTTGATAGTTGTCATAACTAACAAAGGTGTTGCATCTGTCAGAGCTGTCAGAAGGCCATTATGAACCGGAACAACCGGTAACCTCAATTGGGTCTATATAAAGACTTATTCTATCATCAAACAGAGGAGATCGAAGAAGAAAGGACTAGACATTTTACTAACAGTTGAAATCTACAAGTCATCAAGAGAAGGCAGATTCTGAACAAATCTGCAAGAAGATTTCATATCAAATTCTGAATAGAAGAAGGAAGCTGGATTGAGGATCATCTCCAACTTCACAAGAAGATCAACCTTACTTTGTTCAGATTTAAGAAGCTTTGATGAAGCTAAGACAGGTTGGATCTTAAGCAGTCAGATCAATCACGAACTGATCAAGAAGCCTTCACCCCTTTCTCTCTCTACCTGGGTGAAGGATTTATCTCTTTTATAATCAATTTTTCAGTAAGATCTTTTATAAATCTGTGTGTAAGAGAGTTATCTCTCTGAGTTGTAAGCCTATATCTATAAAGGCTGAGGTAGGGTTGTTATCCTAAGGTAGGAAATTGATTTCTCTGAGTTGTAAGCCTGGTGGAAGAGGCTGAAGTAGGGCTTGATTGCCTGAGTGGTAGGAGTCTGGACTCACTCTGAGGTAGGATTCTCTGATAGAATCTGAGTTATGGGACTTTTTGAAGTCTGAGCTGTAGGAACCATTCTAGGTTCTGAGTTGTAAGATATGAGGATCTGAGAAGGAAGAAGGAAGTTAGGCCTAATCTAGTATACTGCTAGATAGGCGAATGGGGAAAGTGGATGTACCCATCTCTTGGGGAACCACTATAAATCTATGTGTATGATGTGATTGGCTGTGTTTTATATTAATCTGTGTTGAAATAGTTGTTACATAGGTTGTCTACTGGTGACATATATTATCTGCCTTAATAAAAAGGAATTGAACCTATTCACCCTCATACCAAAAGACGTTACCTCCTCGGTCCTATAAATAGCCCCCCATACCTCTCATTTGGGAGGACACAGACACGAGGGAAACCTCCGGCAAGGTCAAGCATCAGACCTAGCAGACTCCATTATCTCAGTCTGCGCGACCTCACCTGTCCTCTTTGCCAACCTCACTTCTCAGTCCGCACGACCTCTGGCAACTTCTTTCCTTAGCCGTCAGCTTCCCCCTATGTACCATTTATTTGCTTTCTATGTAAAGGTGCAACTCAAGCTATAATAACTGAATATTAATCAAAGGAAAGTCTGTCGCAATAGTGGAATTTAAGCCGTGGAGTGCGAAGTCTAATGTTGTCGCTGTTAGCAGCCCCCTCTTCTTATCAACTCACTTCTCTCGGCATCAACCTGCAAACTCAACCATCAAAGCAACTGTCTGCTCGACATTCCTGATCAATCTTTCCGGCCATCTCCGTACTCGGATCAACAACCTCCTTTCCTCTCCTCTATCCTTGCAACCCTTGATCAAGCGCTTGCTCCACTCTCGAGCACTCAGAAGCTTTTCCTCAACATCCACAAAAACCTCTCTGTTATCCCCACAACCTCCTTCTTCAATCATCCTTACTTGTGAGATCGAACACACTCGTTAGCTGCTGGTACCCGTGACAACCTTCTCTTCTCTCTGTTTCTGCGCATCAACACAGAAGATTCTAATTAAAAAAGAAAATCTAAGAAAAAGGCTCCAGCCATGGTTGCTTCTCAACCTTCATCTACAGCTGATATCCCTTATTATATTCTGCATAGGATTACTCTTACACCAGACCATCCACATTGGATGAGGTACTCTAAAAATTAGCAGAAAAGGAGGAAGAAAATGAAGAGGTATCATTCACCTCCAAAGTCTTGGAGAGGTCCTCCTCCTCCAGCAACAGGATCAGCAGGCAGATTATCTTCTTCTCAAAGGCCCTTTTCACATTATTCTAGACCACATCAGTACAGGTAGGATAGACCCACAAGGTCTGAGTCTTATAACAGTCAGAGCAGTCAACAACATTCAAGCCAAGATAGGCCAGCTTCTCCTGTGATAGAACCAGAGCTATATCCTGTTTACAGGATGGCTAGGTTGAAAGAACAAGTTACAATTGCTCAGATAAAGAAAGCAAGGGCTGAAGGTAAGGATACTTCTCAATTTACTACAATGTCCTCTTACAGGCAACGGTAACTGGAAAAATATCAGAAGAAAAGCTTGTTCAATGTTAACAAATACATGAGCTTGCATCCAGAAGCTATTGTTCCTACATCCTCTTCCCAGAAAATTATTGGTGTTCAAGATCTAAAGCTAAGCAAAAGAGAGTCTTGAGATCCAACCAAAAAGCTGATTTTCACGAAATCTTCTTCAGATTCTTCTTCAGCTGAACCTCAGAAGGACTCTTAATGTACAACCCCGTGTTCGTCGAACGGGTCCCGCCAGGGAGGTCGAGCGGATCTAGCCCCGCGACCCGCGCCCAAGCAGCAAGCAGACATACGGCAGGGGGGGCTGGTCCTCTCTCGCTCATTTTAGGCGAGCGAGCCGGGCGAGACGGCTCCCCTGCTCTCCCGCTCGCTCTGATAAATCGCCGACCAACGCGGGGGGTGCCCTTCGTCGCACCAGTACAAGGGGATGGGCTCGGCAACCCGTGACTAGAGAGCTGATCGGGGGGTCGCGATGGACACCAGCCAGCCCCTACACGCGACCTGGTCGCCTGTCCGCCCCGGCAGAAGACAGGCAGGTCGCGGCGGTCCGGCTCGCGCTCGCCCAGGAAGAATAGGCGGACCGCTGGAGCCAGGTCGTGCCCGCCTCCCACAGAGGGGGTTTGGAGGCGAGCTGACTCCCCAGGGGTGCGAATAGCTTCTCAGAACGGCGGAGCCACGCTGTTGGCAGACCAGGTTGGACTGCGCATAGCTGTTCAGGACAGCGGAGTTTGGCTGTTGGCAGACCCAACTAGGGGCTTTTTGGTATTTTCAGGACAGTTCTTTTGGTTATTGGCAGTTCAGATTCCAAAAACTATAAATAAGACCCAAGGGGTACCTCGGAAGACACACTTTGAGTGCCTCCCTGCTCCTATTTTCAAGTGCTTTCTGAGGGTACCTTAGCTCGGCTTTTGGCTAAGGAGGGGAAGCGCTCAGAGATCTTCCGGGTTTGTGGTGGGACCTCCCTGCCGAGCCCTTGGGTCTGTTTCACCTTGCCTTCCTTGTTGTTTTTTCTTGCAGGAGCAAAGTAGGCGCGAGACCACCCCTTCCCCAAGGGTCGAACTCCACAGGAGACCGGATTCCGGTTTCAACATTTTGGTGCGGTGAGCGTGGACAGTGGTCAACGCAGAAAAGCTTCGGCGAGCTAAATGACGGGAGGACAAGGATCTGACAGGCAGGACTCGCCGCCCCCCCTGCCACTCGCAACTGTGGGGATGTTGGAAGACTTCAGGAACGAGGTGCTGGGCCTCGTTAAATTCGCACTCGGCGCGCGGGCCGAGTGCTCGACTCCGGCAGTCCAGATCGCGGCCGCCCCCTCTTTGGACGAGGACGCTCCCGGCCGACGAGCTGGGAAGGAGGTGGCCGAGGAAGGCCGAGGGTGCGAGCTCCCGGGGCGCGAGCTTTTCCCCGGTTCGGCAGGCCGAGGCAGGTTCGGCGAGTTGGGCTCGCGAGACTCGCCGGTTCGCCCAGTGGGGGGGACAGTCCTTTCAGCGAGCTAGTCTCCTCAGCTCCAGTCTCAGATGGGTTCAGGGAACCCGAGATGTCCTACTACACCGGGAAGGGAGACCCAGTCCAGCATGTCCAATGGTTAGAGGACGTGGTCTCCATCCGTCAGATGTCGGACGGATTCAAATGCCGACTCTTCGCCATCACCCTCCGAGAGAAGGCGAGGGAGTGGTTCCACCAGCTGCCGGCTAGTTCCATCTACTGCTTCGAGGACTTGCGCCGAGGGTTCATGCTGAGGTTCACTACTTCGAAGAAGAGGAAGAAGGAGTCCAAGTCTCTGTTCCACATTAAGCAGGGAGTGAACGAGACGTTGGGAAGCTACGTGGACCGATTTCAGGAGGAAGTTACCCAGGTCTAGGAGATGCCGGGCCATAGTCTGATGATGGCTTTTACCCTGGGCCTGTAGCAGGGTTTCTTCCGAATGGAGCTGAAGAGAGTTCCCCCCCTCTCCTACGAGGAGTTGATGGAGAGGGCGGCGAGAGAGGTCGACGGGGAGGCGTCGAACCCGGAATTTGCAAGGAAACTGGCCAGGTGGGCAACTGAGGAGGAAAAAGAGTCGAAGGGAGGAAGAGGACAAGAAGAGAGAAGAGGGGAGCCTAGGAAGAGGGAGCAGAGACAGCTCCAGTGGCAGCAGCAGCCGAGGTGGGGGCACCAGGAGCCCGACCGTCGGCTGTGCTGGAGACCTGAATGGCAGGGGCAAGGGCCACCGAGAGGCTACTACGGAAGGGGTCACCATCGGGGAAGGCAAGATCAGTTCCACCCTCCGGGCTGGAGGCAGGGCCAGAGGCCCCGGCTCCCAGATCAGGAGGAGGCCATGGCCATAGCTTTGGGAGCAAGGAGGGGGATCATGAGGAGGAGGAGAAGGGAGGTCAGGGTGGAGCTTCCCTATTGCGACTTCCATCAGGAAGAGGGGCACGCAACAGCCACGTGCCCGGAATTCTTGGAGATGAGAGGGAATAGGGAGCAGCAGTAGCAGCAGCAGGCGCGGCAGGAAGTGAGGATTGAAGAGGTCCTGCCTCGGGCGAAGGAGGATCGCTGTAAAGACCGGGTGGATGTGGGGACCCGAGGAGGGGTCGGAGTGATCCACGGAGGGGTGGGGGTTGAGGCTTCCCGCAAGGCAAGCCTCCACACCATGTACCGGCGGAGCGTTGCCTCCACATCCCAAACCCCACCCCCGGAGGAGAGGATCACCTTCTCCAGGAGCGATATGCCAGACCACGAAGACCCATTCTGCGATGCGCTGGTCATCAAGGCAGCCATCGAGAATTTTACTGTCTCTCGGATCCTCGTGGACAATGGGAGCTCCGTCAACATCGTATTCAAAAAGGCGTTTGACGCGATGAAAGTAGAGGCAAAGAGGGTGCTGGGCGCAGATGGACCCTTGTTCGGGTTCTCAGGAGAAAGGAAGGAAGTGGAGGGAGGAGTTGGCCTTCATGTCACCTTGGGGGGGGAGTAACGAAACTGCAGGTTCATCATCGTGGACGCCCCCAGCAGCTACAGCGCAATCTTCGGGAGGCCCCTTATCAGCGCCTTCCGCTGCGTCCCCTCGTCTTTCCATCAGTGCTTAAAGTTCAACGCTGAGGGGATCCAGGTCAGAGTCAGGGGGGACCCAAAGGTGGCACGGGAGTGCTATGTCACCGCGGTGAACACTATCTCTTGGCAGGAGGGAGCCGAGGAGATGGGTCGGAGGATGGAGGAGGCCGAGTAGGAGGTTTTCAGCGAGGAGCTGGGGGTAGAGAGTCGCGCTGAGGAGGAAACAGGAGAAGATATGGAGGTGGCCGGAGTGATGGCTGTGGGGGAAGAGATGGAGATAGAGGTCCCCGTTCCGGAGGAAGGGGATGCTGAGGGATGGGCGGAGCAGTCCAGGCTGGAGGCCGCGGAGGAAGTGGTGGAGCTGGAGGTGCTCACCCGTGGAGGCAGGATGGAGAAGATCCGCGTCAGCGGGGGGCTGACCCCGGAGGACCAAGGAAGGATGCTGGAGTGCATCCAGAAGAATGTGGATATCTTTGCCTGGAACGCCGCGGAGATACCGGGGGTTGACGCGGAAGTGGCCTGCCACCGCCTCAACCTGGACCCGGAAACACGCCCCGTTCAGCAGAAGAAGAGGTCCACGACGGACAAGCTGGCGGAGCCCATCAGGGAGGAGGTGGTGAAGCTCCTCAAGGCTGGCTTCGTATTCGAGATTCAGTATCCCGGCTGGGTATCCAACGTGGTCATGGTTAAAAAAGGAGACGGCCGATGGAGAATGTGTATCGATTTTTTGTTACTTAATAAAGCTTGTCCTAAGGACTGTTATCCTTTGCCTCGGATCGACGCGCTGGTTGACTCAGCCGTCGGTTTTTCTGTAATGAGTTTTTTAGATGCCTTTTTAGGTTACCATCAGATCAGGATGCACCCCCCGGACATCAAGGATGTCTCGTTCATCACAGGGGATGGCTGCTACTGCAACAAGATGATGCCTTTCGGGCTGAAGAATGCTGGGGCCACCTACCAAAAAATGATGGATAGGGTCTTCAAGGAGCAGAGGGGGAGGAATTTGGAGGTGTATGTGGACGACCTCATGATAAAAAGTCGGGATGTGGACTCCCACCTCCGGGACCTGGAGGAGACCTTCGCCACCCTGCGCAAGTACAAGATACGGTTGAATCCCCTTAAGTGTGTCTTTGGGCCAGCAGGGGAAAGTTCTTGGGGCACCTCCTCACCCCCGCGGGGGTCGAGCCGAATCCAGATAATGTCAGGGCTATCTTGGATGTGGGGTCCCCGCGGAATGCTAAGGAGGTCCAACGGCTGACGGGGAAGCTAGCAGGGCTGAGTCGCTTCCTTTCTCGGGCAGGGGAGAAGTGCTCCCCCTTCTTCAAAACGCTAAGGGGAGGTTAGAGGTTTGAATGGACCAAGGAGTGCGAGGAGGCGTTCCAGGCCCTCAAACTGCAGTTGACACAGGCTCCGCTGCTCCAAGGGCCAAAGGAGGGGGAGGACCTGTTCCTATATCTCGGGGTCGGAACAGAGGTCTTGAGCTCCGTCTTGGTTCGTGAAGAAGGGAAGAGGCAGCTCCCTATTTATTACGTCAGCCGGGTCCTAAGGAAGGCCGAGCTCCGGTATCCGATCTTGGAGAAGCTTGCATTCACCCTAATCATCTCGGCTCGGAGGCTGCGACCTTACTTCCAGGCACACTCAATTCGAGTGGTGACCGACCATCCTCTCAGCAACATCTTCGAGGGGGTGGAGCATTCAGGCCGGCTGGCCAAGTGGTCGGTGGAGCTGAGCGAGTTCGATGTCTCCTTCGTTCCGCGGCTCTCGATCAAAGCTCAGGCGATGGCCGACTTTCTGGCCGACTATGTGGTGGAAGTAGTGGAGGAAGAGCTCACCCACCCGACTCCATGGAAGGTGAGGGTGGATGGAGCCTCAAGGAGGCATTCCCTTGGAGTGGGGGTGATCCTAGAAAGCCCTCAAGGGACTCGAATTGAGCAGACGGTGGTGGTGCACTTTCCCATTACCAACAACCAGGCCGAGTACGAGGCCGTGATAGTAGGGCTGCGCCTGGCCAGGGAGCTGGGGGTGTCGGATGTGGAGGTCCTTAATGACTCCATGGTAGTAGCTTCTCAGATCAACGGGGAGTTTGAGGCAAGGGAGCCCACCTTGCGATCATACTTGGCCAAGGTGAAGGGGGTCATTGGCACTTTTCAAACTTTCATCATCTGACACGTGCCCAGGGAAGAGAATGAGCAAGCCGATCAGCTGGCAAAGCATGGTCCCCAGGTGGGGGCACCATCACCGACCTGTTCCGCCCCTCCATCGAAGAAGGAGAGCTTATGGAAATCGACCAGCAAGCTTCGTGGATGGATCCAGTTGTAGTTTTCCTCTCTACGGGGGAATATCCGGAGGGGGTAGATAAGAAGAAGCTAAGGCACAAGTCCGCTTATTACCTCCTCTAGGACGGGCAGCTATACAGGAAGACCCTCTCTGGGATGCTGGCTCGCTGCGTGGCCGAGGGCGAGGTGCAGAGGATCTTGGAGGAAATCCACTCCGGCGAATGTGGGAGTCATTCCGGGAGTCGGACCCTGGAGGGAAGGATAGTCAGGCAAGGGTATTTCTGGCCCACCCTGGGCCGAGACGCCGCAGAATTCGCAAGAAGATGTCATAAGTGCCAGCTGTTTGCCCCTCTTCAGCTACAGCCGGCCCAATGACTCAGGAGTATCACGGCCCCCTGGCCCTTCGCGATCTGGGGAATGGATTTGGTTGGGCCATTTCCCCAAGCCAGCGGTCAGAGAAGGTTCCTCCTAGTGATGATTGACTACTTCTCCAAGTGGGTGGAGGTGAAGGCACTGGCCAAGGTGACCTCCCAGGTGATCAAGAACTTTGTTTGGGGGGGAGATCATCTGTCGCCATGGGCTGCCCCAGGCCATCGTCACGGACAACGGGCCCCAGTTCGCCAGTGCCGAGTTCACCAGCTTTTGCGAGCAGCTGGGGATCGACCTCAGGTTCGCCTCGGTCCATCACCCCAGGAGCAACGGGCAGGTGGAAGCCGCGAACAAGATCATCGTCAACCTCCTCAAAAAGAAGGTGGAGAATTTGAAGGGGAGCTGGGTGGAGCAGCTCCCCGCAGTTCTCTGGGCCCTAAGAACCACCCCTAACACAGCAATAGGGGAGACCCCCTTCAAGCTCTCCCATGGGTGCGAGGCAGTTCTCCCCGTGGAATTTGAAGTCCAAACGCCGCGAGTCGTGGCAGCCAAAGAAGGCCTAGAAGAATGGCAGGCCGAGAACGAGGAGGAGCTGAGACTCTCCCTTGACATGGTGGAAGAGTTGAGGGACCTTTCGGCTGTCCGACAGGAGGAGGTAAAAAGGAGGATGGCCAAATACTTTGACAAGCATGTTCGGGTCAAGCAGTTCTTGGAGGGAGACCTGGTACTGAAAAAGGTGGATGCGGCAGGGAGGTCGGCATCCGTAGGGAAGCTCAATCCCAGCTGGGAGGGACCATTTATTGTAAAAGAAGCTCTAAAGTCAGGAGGCTACCGACTCCAAAATGTAGAGGGCGAGACCCTGAGTCACACCTGGAGTGGTGACGACTTGAAGCGTTTTTTCCCCTAAAGCATGTAAGTGACACTTTCATCATAATAAATTTCTTCAAACGCTCCAGTACGGTCGTAGCCGGCCCGCATAGAGAATTGGAATATGTTTGGACCCCGAGAAGATCCCGCTGCCAGGCTCTCACCTAGCTGGCAGGGCTGGAAGTCACTCGGTGTCATCCTTGGCCTCGAGAAGATCCCGCTGCCAGGCTCTCACCTATCTGGCAGGGCCGGAAGTCACTCGATGGAATATGTTTGGACCCCGAGAAGATCCCGCTGCAAGGCTCTCACCTAGCTGGCAGGGCCGGAAGTCACTCGGTGTCATCCTTGGCCTTGAGAAGACCCCGCTACCAGGCTCTCACCTAGCTGGCAGGGCCGGAAGTCACTCGATGGAATTTGTTTGGACCCCGAGAAGATCCCACTGCCAGGCTCTCACCTAGCTGGCAGGGCCGAAAGTCACTCGGTGTCATCCTTGGCCTCGAGAAGATCCTGCTGCCAGACTCTCACCTAGCTGGCAGGGCCGGAAGTCACTCGATGGAATATGTTTGGACCCCGAGAAGATCCCGCTGCCAGGCTCTCATCTAGCTGGCAGGGCCGGAAGTCACTCGGTGTCATCCTTGGCCACGAGAAGATCCCACTGTCAGGCTCTCACCTAGCTGGCAGGGCCGGAAGTCACTCGATGGAATATGTTTGGACACCGAGAAGATCCCGTTGTCAGGCTCTCACCTAGCTGGCAGGGCCAGAAGTCACTCGGTGTCATCCTTGGCCTCGAGAAGATCCCGCTGCCAGGCTCTCACCTAGCTGGCAGGGCCGGAAGTCACTCGATGGAATATGTTTGGACCCCGAGAAGACCCCGCTGCCAGGCTCTCACCTAGCTGGCAGGGCCAGAAGTCACTCGGTGTCATCCTTGGCCTCGAGAAGATCCCGCTGCCAGGCTCTCACCTAGCTGGCAGGGCCGGAAGTCACTCGATGGAATATGTTTGGACCCCGAGGAGATCCCGCTGCCAGGCTCTCACCTAGCTGGCAGGGCCGGAAGTCACTCGGTGTCATCCTTGGCCTCGAGCAGATCCCGCTGTCAGGCTCTCACCTAGCTGGCAGGGCCGGAAGTCACTCGATGGCAGCAGTTTGCGACCCAGAGCGACTCACGATGTCGGGCTCCCACCTAGCCGGCAGGGCCGAAAAACTACTCAAATGGTGTTAATAATGGATTGGAATCGCGAAGATTAACCGAAAGGGGGGGTCTGGCATAACCACCCAGCCCACAGATTGGCGACCGGGAGGAGGCAAGAACCCGGGTCGCGTTGCAAAGGGGTCGACCCGCCAGGGATCTGATGACTCGGGCAAACAGCAAACCGCCTCGCCTCGCCTGGTCGGCGAGTGGCCTCGGCAGCGGAGGCCGTGCCGCTGATACAGATCGCCCACAGCAGGACGACCTGCCCGGCCCCCTATAACTCCTAAGCCGAATCCGTAGGCATACGACCTCGTTGACGCAACGCGAGGTGAGCGGCGGCGAGCGGGAAGGCGGAAAAAATTGCATCGCGCGATGACAGCAGACAGACGTAAGTAACGAGTGGGGAAGCATGTATAAGAGCATTAATAGACAAGAATCAAAAAGTAAAGGCGCGGCCCGCGCTTACATCTCAAACAGCAAAAAGAACATAGTGTATACACTTAACAAACAAATATCAAAAATCGGGGGCGACGCGAGATCCGGGGGCAAGGAGTCCTAAATGCGCTGGAAGGACTGGTCTCCAGGGTCCGGTACGGGAAGGAACAGCGCCGGCACCACGTCGCCCGCCGAGAGTTCCGCCGCCTCGCTCTTGAGGAGATCCGCGCATCGCAGCATCTGCATCGTGTACTTTGCGGCGCTGGCGGCGTTCTTTTTCATCAGCACCTCCAACTCGTGGTCGGAGTGGTGTGCGAGCAGACAGCCCCTGTTATCTGGCGGAGGGACAGCGGCGGCGGCCTCCAGCTCGCGTACCCGTGCCTCCAGCGCTGACTTGTCCTGAGCAAGGGTGGCGATCTCAACACCCATCCGACTGGCCGTCGCGGCATCCTGAAAAGAGGAAAAGGAAGTTATAAGGTGGATTCGCGAAGAGAGGCGGTCGTTGGAAGTGAGCACGTACCACCCCTCCCAGGTACTGCATGAGGGTCTCCTCGGCCGCGTCAGCCCGCCTTCTCTGGAGATCTGAGTCCTCCTGAGCGAGTTTCCGGGCCTCCTCCTTCTCGTCCGCCAACTTCTGGAGAGAGGCGGCGTTCCGCTCCAGCTGGGTGCAGCGCCTCCCAACCATGTGGGCCAACTCCAGGCCGCGTAGATGGGCCCGCGCGCTCTCGTGCACCAGTACTCGCGTCGCCTCCTTGTCATAGATGGCGGCGTCCTATCGCGAGTACAGGCCGAACGAAAAATTATATGCCTCCCCGCCGATGGTGTCCTGCTCCAGCCAACTCGGCAGAGTCGAGACCACCGCGCGATTAGACTCCTTGTCCCATGACAGAAGCGGGACGCCAAGCTCGTCCAGATATTTCTCGCTGTAGCCGAAGTTGCGATGCCCTCTTGGCACCGGCCTCGCGGCGGTTTGCGACCCATCCGGCGACCCGGAAGTACCCACCGCCTCGGCGGGGATGTCGCTGGTCGAAGCGACAATGGTGGGGAGCCCTCGGTCGGTAGATCAGCCGGGGCCTTGCCTTTCCTCTGGCCCCCGGCTAGTTGCTGACCCGTAGACTTCGCCATCTTTGGCGGGGGAGCGGGCTGCTCGCGACCCGGCCTCTTCTTGGCAGGGATTGACGGGGCCTCGCGCTGAGCGGCGTCAGCGGCCTGAGCACGAGCGAGGACCCCGGAGGCGACCCGAGCACTCTCATAGGGGGGATGAAGGGGCACGTCTCGCTCGCCTGCCGAAAAAAAAGAGGGTGAGACCTAAGGAGTAAAGAGCGAGATAAGGGTAGTGGCGAGTGGCAAACCTCCCCCAGGCGGGACGGCAGCAAGGTTGTCGAGGTTGCGGCGCAGGTACGCGACCTCGAAGTTCTTCCCGGAGAAGAACCCGCACAAGTCGGCTTCATGGCCTCCCAGGCTTGGCGGGCGGTAACTCGCCTCGCTGAGCTGTACCGGCGAGTAGGGAACGTTGCCGAAATCCCCCTTGACGAACAGGAATTTCTTGAGCCAGTTGTGACTATTGTTAATGGTCTCCCGCACCTTGAGGTGAGCGCTAGAGAAGTAGGCGGTGCCATCCCGGTTCGCACGGAAGGAGAATAGTTTGCGGAAAACCGCGAGATTAAACTCGATCCGCTCCTCCCGCAGGAAGCAGGCGAACCCTACCATAACGGCTACAGAGTTCGGGGTCATCTGGCCTATGACAACCCCGAAGTACTTCAGTACCTGACGAACCTCTGGCCAGAGGGGGAGGCGAAGACCCACCTCAAAATGGGCCAGGGGAATGGCGAGCTCGTTCCCGGACAGATCGTTGATCTTCTCCCCCTCCCCGGACCGTCTCGCCGAGAACCCAGCCGGGATGTGGTCGCCTAGGGCCTCTAAGTATTCGCGCTCCGAGATAATAGCGCGGGGAAAGTCGTGCTCTGAGAAGGTCCAGGCGCATTTGCTTCGCCCGTCCGCGTCGCCGCCGCCGCCGCCGCCAATTCCGCCGAATTGCCGCCGTTCAAGCGAGACAGACCCAATGGGCAAGCGTGAATCGTGCTTGACGGAGAACAGGAGGCGAGTAAGTGCTCTGAAGCGATGAAAGGATAAGAACCGGCCACGCCTATTTATAGGGAGAAAGAAAGGGCGGGAAATTTCCCGCCAAAAGGAGAGGTGCGTGTAGCAAAAATCGGGCCTGATGGTTCGACTCCCCGACGCGCGGCCGCAGCGCCACGACCGTTTAGCAGCAGGTCTCGCTCGTCCGCATCCACGCGAAGAATGAGCGGGCGAGACTCAGCCCGAGCCCGCCCAGGATCCTGAGCGAATCGGGGAGACACGTGGCTGGCGAGCTCCTCGGCTCGCTCCCGCCACGATCGGAGTGGCGGGATGAGCGAGATCATCCCCAGACCTGCCCGCGCACCAGGAGGTGGGCGAGGCGCGGACGCGAGCACCCTCGGGCCCGCCTCAAGGAAAATAAAAACAGCAACACGATAATTTTGACGTGCATCAGGAATCAGAAATCAGGCCCATAGGCGGGCAATAAGAGTTACAAATTGTTACAAATACAGGATGAGGCTTTGAAATAGTAGAAACTCCACGATATCTCGCAAGCGGGGGAAGAAAGGCTGGATCAGTACTGGATCCACTTCCACCTGCCCCGCTGCTGCGTTCCCGATCGCGGCGGCACGCGAGGATAGTGGTAATCGCGCACCGCCACCATCTCCTGCTGAGCCAGGCCGACTTGTTCCGAGGCATTCCTAAGACGCTCCTCGGCTCGCGTAATGTGCACGCCCGGCGAAGTGACATCGCCTCCTTCTGCTGCGCGCGGGGCTCCCTCCAAGGCCGCGAGTCGAGCCTCGGTGTCGGCCTTGTCTTGATCGACCCTCTTCACGAGCTCCTGAAGCAGCAGCGTGTGTTTCTGGAACAGCTGCGTCACCTGCCTCTTCATCCCCACCGCATCGGTCGGGTCTCCCAGGTAATCAGAAACACCCTCCACGTCGGGCGGAGGCGAATACCCTTTGCTCGTCTCAGTTTCGGAAGAGACCATGTTGTAGCCTACAAAAGGGCGATTCAGAAGGAGCGAGCGAGAACAAGGCCAACGGTGAGTACAAGCTTACCAGGGGTTGGCACGTCGTCCACGCCGATGGAAGGACGAGAGGAGCCCGGCCGACCTTGAAAGGCTTCTCCCTCGAGGGCCTCAAGAGATTTTCGCAGTCCGTGGGGAGCCGGCGAGCGAGAGGTTTTCGAAGGTGGGCGGTCCAGACCTGGGGGACTAGCAACCCTCTCAGACGACAAGGGAGGGGGCGATCCTCCCCCCCCCCCCCCCCCCCCCCCCCCCGTTCCCCACGTCTTCACAAGGTATTGCCTGCAAGACAACGGATCAAAAATGCAACCACAAATCGAAGAAGAAGGTCACGTACCCCAAAAGCGACCTCAACACCCGCCGCCGAGCTGGAGCCCGGGAAGTTACTCGCCGAAGACCGCCTCACAATCTTTCCCTTTGCCGGCCTAAAGAGAGGGCCGGGAGACCCACGTGCTAACCAAGGGGCAGCCTCGAGGGCCTCCTCCCGAGTCTTCTGGCCCGCAGCCGCCAGGAGAGCTCGCACCTCTTCGCTGACCGGCATCGAGAAACTGCAGTCTGTTCAAGAAAAATGAGGGGGTCTGGGGAGCCCCCCCCTGGGCTCAGCGTTATATTTATAGCCGAACAGTGGGGCCCCACCAGAAGATTCCCTGCCAGCTCAGCACAGTGCTCGCCGAACACGCGGGTTGGATGATTCTTTCCGAGCTTGTATCAAGCTCAAAAAGAGCGGGGATTGTGTACAACCCCGTGTTTGTCGAACGGGTCCCGCTAGGGAGGTCGAGCCGATCTAGCCCCGCGACCCGCACCCAAGCAGCAAGCAGACATACGGTAGGGGGGGCTGGTCCGCTCCCGCTCATTTTAGGCGAGCGAGCCGGGCGAGACGGCTCCCCTGCTCTCCCGCTCGCTCTGATAAATCTCCGACCAACGCGGGGGGTGCCATTCGTCGCACCAGTACAAGCGGATGGGCTCGGCAACCCGTGACTAGAGAGCTGATCGGGGGGTCGCGATGGCCACCAGCCAGCCCCTACACGCGACCTGGTCGCCTGTCCGCCCCGGCAGAAGACAGGCAGGTCGCGGCGATCCGGCTCGCGCTCGCCCAGGAAGAATAGGCGGACCGCTGGATCCAGGTCGTGCCCGCCTCCCGCGGAGGGGGTTTGGAGGCGAGCTGACTCCCCAGGGGTGCGAATAGCTTCTCAGAACGGCGGAGCCACGCTGTTGGCAGACCAGGTTGGACTGCGCATAGCTGTTCAGGACAGCAGAGTTTGGCTGTTGGCAGACCCAACCAGGGGCTTTTTTGTATTTTCAGGACAGTTCTTTTGGTTATTGGCAGTTCAGATTCCAAAAACTATAAATAAGACCTAAGGGGTACCTCAGAAGACACACTTTGAGTGCCTCCCTGCTCCTGTTTTCAAGTGCTTTCTGAGGGTTCCTTAGCTCGGCTTCTGGCTAAGGAGGGGAAGCGCTCAGAGATCTTTCGGGTTTGTGGTGGGACCTCCCTGCCGAGCCCTTGGGTCTATTTCACCTTGCCTTCCTTGTTGTTTTTTCTTGCAGGAGCAAAGTAGGCGCGAGACCACCCCTTCCCCAAGGGTCGAACTCCACAGGAGACCGGATTCCGGTTTCAACACTTAATTTTTTATTATAACTTTGAACTTTGTTGTTATGATTATAAACTTTCTAAAAGCACTTTTTATATCTGCTGAAAATTTATAATTCTGTCAGATAATTATGTTTTGTGTTTTTTATTTTTGATAGTATCCTCACCTAAATAGGGGGAGATTGTTGGAACTCCTTATTACTGATTTGGGCTAGGATTATTATTCTTTGTTTAGGATGTATAGATTAGGGTCATAGGTTATTTCCAAGGTTGTTACTTCAGAAGGAACTCCAGAGAAGCTTAGTTCAATGAACTATGAACTCTGTTTGACGAACTCCGAACTCAATTCGACTAACTCAGATCTCAAACTCTGAGCTTAGTTCGACAAACTCTGAGTTCAGTTCGACGAACGCAGGGCTCAGCTCGATGAAGGAAAAGATCCGTTTGTAAAAGCTCACCTTGACGAAAGCAAGGCTCAATTCGACGAACGATGAGCTCAGCTCGACGAAGGAAAAGAACATTTTGTAAAAGCTCAGCTCGACGAAAGCAAGGCTCATTTCGATGAAATGCTTACTGAGTTCGACGAATCAGATAGTTATAGAAGGCAGAATATTTTCATATGATTGGTAACTGAAACTCTAATATTTAATGCTAAATATTCTAATGACTATAGCTGTTTAAGGCAGCATTAAATATGGATTTATCACAGAGTATTAAATCTATTTAATTCCAAGGCAGCTACAATTTCTCGAGGGATTCATACGTTTTAGAATCGTCTTATTTCAAAATTTTGATTTCTTCCCTGACAATTTACAGATATAAAAGAATGTTGTTTCACTAAATAATTAGAGATTTTTCACACACAGAGATTTTGAGACATACAGATATTCTGCACCAGACTCTTCTTAAGAGACATCAAAATTCAGATCTGTCTGGAATACCTACTGGAGAGCAGAAGTATACAAGAAGGCTCATACCCAGAAGAAAAGTCTCTTCCCTTGATCACAAATTCTATTCAAATCAGGGGAGCTTTTTGCAACATCAGCCACCAAAGTCTTCTCATTGATTCTTGAAAGAGAAGACAACATCTAACACATTTAGTTTATTCTTTAAACTGTATATAGGGTTATAACTCCCTTCAAAAGTTAACACCTGGTTCACAAGTCACTTGATCAAAAGTCTTAGGTTTGTTTTTGGGTACCTGATCAAAAACCCAAAGGGTTGCCAGATCACCCTTAGGAAATAGATCTTCTGGTGACAGTACACCTGATCAAAAACCTGTAGTGGATTCCTACTAGGGTGGTAGAAGAGTAGACATACCCAGATTTATCTGGGAACTACTATAAATTCCTTGTATCGTCTGTGATTGTTTTCTTTTTATTTGTGTGCTGTGAGTATTATCTATCTATCTATATATCTAACACTAATTTTCAAAACTGCTATAAAGATAAAATTAAAGTTTTAATCTACACTATTCATACCCTTTCTAGTGTAAAGTGAGATCTATCTCTTCACTTTCAGCATCCCTCCCAAGTGGCCGAAGGTCTACGGCGACGCGGAGGTTGCAGAGCGGCTGCGGGTCAACTCCATTAGTACTGCCGACTACACGCTCCAGATGATGAAAGACATGGAGGTGTTAGTGGAGGGATGAGAGTAGATCATGGCGAGGGACCAGGTGCCGAAGTTATTCCCGCCAGCCATCCCTCCAAGCGAGAAGGAGGAAATCTTTGAGTCGATGTTCAAGGATGTCAAGGGCTACAAGGACGACCACAAATCTGGAGAGGAAGGTGAGGACCACTCATCGGGAGGGGAGGGCGAGAGCTGACTCGTGCCTCCCGCTTTTTGTTTCCCCCCCCCCCGGATGTAATTCTCTTCCCTCCCCCTTTTTGTAATCTCGTCGAGGCGAGCTTCCTAATGTAAAAATACTTGTAAATGAAAAATACTTTTGCCTCTCATTTCTCTTTGTTGAACTCAATGTGATGTACTCGCCTGGGAGCCGCCTTCCTTCACAGGGCAATCTTGTTAGGATAGAACTTGCCGCTAGAATGCATTTGAGTTGGGATTCGCACCCGCGGAGAGGTCTTGAGTGCTCGCCAACCCCTGACAATCAAGGGAGGATTGCTCGTCGTGCCAGGCTCGCGATTACCCGGCTCGCCCACGAGCTTTCCTCTTTCTTACCAACGCTTAAGATGAAATCGTTAGAAATTCATAAGTAAAACTTTAGGGGGTGGAGATATACCGCCAAGAACCTCCTCCTATATCTTTCCCCAGCAGATGTCGAGCCCCCAGCTCGTCACCTTTTATCCTTCCCATGGCAACCGGGTTGGTGGCTTGCCGAGCCAGATTCACGAATGCCCAGCTCGCCTGTTGCTACTCTCCTTCTTTGAAACTTGGAAAAAAGCCAGGAATTTACCAAGTAAGATTTAGGCTGGATGAACTGTAATAGATGACAGTGGTTCCGGCCTGCCGACCTGCCTAGATGTCGGCTCGCCACTTCCAGCCTGCTGACCTGCCGAGCTCAATCTGTCAACCGTGTGAACTTTGCTTCCGAAGTTCGAATGTTCGGGTCCTAGCTTTAGACATCATCACGTTCACCGAGACCCCCAGCCCTGCTAGCTAGATAGAAGCCTAACAGTGGGAGCATCTAGGGACTCAGCCTCAAGGTCATAACGACCTCCAACATGGATCCTGGCCTTGCCAGCTAGATGGAAGCCTGATAGCGGGTGCATCCCGGGACCTAACCTTAGAGCGAGATAGCTTGCCTCTGTCAAACCTCCGGGCACTACCACCGGCCCAATCAGCTAGGTGAGATCCTTACGGCGGGTGTTGAGCATCAATCGGACTCAACCACAGGATCATAATGATGTCCAACGAGGATCCTGGCCCTATCAACTAGGTGGAAGCCTGACAGCGGGAGCATCCCGGGACCTAACCCCAGGGTGAGAAGAACTTTTCATCCATCAACCACTAGGTGATACCACCGGCCCAATCAGCTAGGTGAGAGTATAACGGCAGGTGTTGAGCATCAACCGGACCCAGCCCTAGAGTCATAACGACGTCCAATGGGGATCCCGGCCCTGCCAGCTAGGTGGAAGCCTGACAGTGGGAGCATCCCGGGACCTAGCCACAGGGCGAGAAGTACTTGTCATCCATCAACCTCCGGGCACTACCACCGGCCCAATCAAGTAGGTGAGAGCCTGACGGTGGGTGTTGAGCATCAACTGAACTCAACCCCATGGTCATAATGACGTCTAATAAGGATCCCGGCCCTGCCAGCTAGGTGGAAGTCTGACAGCGGGAGCATCCCGGGACCTAACCCCAGGGCAAGAAGAACTTGTCATCCATCAAACTCCGGGCACTACCACCGGCCCAATCAGCTAGGTGAGAGCCTAACAGTGGGTGTTGAGCATCAACTAGACTCAGCCCTAGGGTCATAACGACGTCCAACAAGGATCCTGCCCCTGCCAGCTAGGTGGAAGTCTGATAGCGGGAGCATCTCGGGACCTAACCCTAGGGCGAGAAGAACTTGCCATCCATCAACTTCCTTCCCCGCCAACAAGATGGAAGCCTAGTGCTGGGGCCTTTTTTTGACTTGTCTTGCCATAAACTTAATCTGCAAGAGAATTCGAGCATCAAAGTATCTCATATTCATTAAAAATGGGGGTACATACATGCTTTCACGGATAGAAATGTTTTAAGTCATCACCACTCCAGGTATGACTTAGGGTCTCACCCTCCACATTTCGGAGGCGATGCCCCCCTGACCTTAGAACCTCCCCAATGATGTACGGCCCTTCCCAGTTATGGTTAAGCTTCCCCACTTCCATTGATCTCCCTACTATTGGGTATTGTATCCACAATTACCTGGATTTGAGGAAGCCACCTGTCAAGCTAAGATGAATTCACAATGTATTTGATGAAACATCTTAAGTTGTACTTGCAGCTCCTCCACGCTAAGTGCACACCAATGTCAGGGTGCAGTAGGTCAATATACACGGGTCTGCAAGACGTAATCCCTCGTTGAGCAGATCAGTGTGTTGGCCTACGTGTACTCTCTCTATTGGAGTGCACTTACTTTCAAGTACAAGGCCGTTCATATGCAAGAGAAGACAAGGAGCATGGATGGGTCAAGGAGCAGCTCCTGGGTGGAAGACGAAAATTCATCCAAGGAAAATTCGACGAGAATCACCAAGTGATTCTCGCCGATTCGGCGAGAATCACTAGTGATTCTCGCCGACCCCTTCTGGCTACCTCAAAACGGTGTCAAGTAAGATTCGGCGAGAATCACTAGTGATTCTCGCCGAACTAGTGGTTAAGCAGCTCATGAATACCAAGTGAAAATCGCTGAGAATCAATTAGTGATTCGGCGAGAATCACTAGCGATTCTCGACGAATCGTCGAGAATCACTTGGTGATTCTCGCCGATTCGTCGAGAATCACCTGCGATTCTCGCCGATTTTCACTTAGCGATTTCTCGGGATGCTGCTGGACCGGATTATGCCGCTGGACTAGTTTGAACCGGATTTCGGGGTTATACGTGTGGGTCCCACAAACGGTCATATTGGAGTTATCTACAGTATATATATTCGGGTATTTTGAACAGTAAAGAAGAGACAAAAAATCTGAAACCGAGCCGCGACGTAACCCTAAAATCGCGATTCCTCTCCGCCGCCGCCGTCACGCTCGGGCAAGTTGGTCGCCGCTGCTGATCGATTTTCTTCCCGATCTCCGGCGACAGAAGCTTGGCAAAGCTTGAGTCTCACGCGTCTATCCAGAGATCCCTTGTCTCTCGATTTGTTGACCGGGAAAAACTTCCCCGTCCGAATCGATCGAGATGACCGATCCTCGTGTGACCGTTGGTAGACCTAGCTAGCTTCGCTACGAAGTTTGGATCTCAAAGTACTGCTGTCGCGCACCTTCGTTGCCGCCGATCCCGAACCAAGCCGCCGCTCGGATTGCCGTCGCCGGTTCCGGGGAGATCCTCTCCAAAAGAGACCTAGGTTGTAGACTATTCGTTGACTTCACGAACACGTCGTCGAACGAAGAGGAACACCGTAGTCTCCAAAAGAAGTTTGTATCTCGTGTACATTCTATATTTACTTTTGTTGTAAAGGAACTTTTGTTCCGTGTTGTAAGGGTTGGGTGCAACCCGTTTTGTGGGAGTGTTGACTCTCACGTGTGGAAGGGTTCCTTCCGATAGTGCAGGGATTGGATTTCAATCCTGTTGGAGAAGAGACCGAGTCATCCCTTGTTGGGAGATAGGTCGAAGGGGGAAAGTGGATGTACCCAAGTCGGGGAACCACTATAAATTGCTTGTGTATTCTGTGTGCTGTGCTTTTTATTTTTATTATGCAGGTACATTCGTAAATTCCGCAAACGCGCTACACGTCACCTATCCCCCCCCATAGGTGCACATAGCTGACACTAGGTGGACTTTCAAGTGGTATCAGAGCCAGGTTACTCATCAAAAAGGTTAACACCTTGAGTAGAATCCTGCCACCAGTGTCAGAAGTATGGAGCTGGATTATGAGATACCGCCACTCAAACTCCCCGCATGCACAAAGGATTATTATCCCATCTGGAGAATGAGAGTGTCATTTCACCTTGATGCTATCGATCCTCGAGCATCCTTCATCCTGGAAGAGGGTCCGTTTATTCCCATGAAGACCTCCGACTCTGGGATCCAAGTGCCCCTGGGCATTGCTGAGATGTCAGAGACGGAACTATCACTATTTCACTTGGACGAGAGGATTCGTCAAATCATTATGGATATCTGGTCTGGAGCCTCTCGCTCTAGATTGGAAAAATGTAGGACGGCTAAATCCATGTAGGTGATGATATCAGAGTTGATGGGGGAGTCAGAGAAAGCTGGAATATGTTGTCAACCAGACGAGGAAGCCTATGTGGGGGTGCTCACCTCTGAAGATGAAGGCAAGCATCACTCGGACAACATCAGAGCTCCAGTGTCCGTATCAGAGACTGACGAGACCAGTGAGGAAAGCAGCTCTGACGAGGATGAAACAATGGTCACTAACTCTAATGACAATAACACAGATGAGCAGGTAACATCTTCATCCTACCCCATATCTTTTGACCTTTCTGAAGACAGAAACTGCTCTCCTCCAGAAAATTCTGATTCCCTGAAGAGAGCCCTTCAGGAACGCAACCTACTTGCTGAGGAGCAAGCTCGAGAGATTGCTCGACTGAAGATCTTGTTGGTTCTCCAATTGGCGTCCAACAAGGTCAAGGACTCTAAGATCTCAGCTCTAGAGAGTAGTCTAGATAATGAGAAACGTATAGTATCAAACTTTTCCAAAGTTGATGCTATAAAGAGAAAGCAAGAAACCGGGTGGATCTCCCGGATTATCAAGGCATGGAGAAATGGGGAAACGGTATTCCGACCCCCCACTCCAAGCAGGAAGGCAACTCATCATGCCTTCAGGTATGACCACAGGAATAGTCGTGGTCACTGCAAGGGTGATCTGTCCCCATGTGGAAACGTCCATAGTGCAAGGGTCGTCATGGCCACCCATGAGGAAATACCTAAGGCTCATTCTGAGCCCTTTGTATTCTCTGCCACTGCCTCAACACAGTGTGGATCTGCATGTCCCAGCTCACAGAAGACTTCTCACCACTCGAGGACACGGGATAGAGAGGATA